>PVKS010005643.1:50780-83780 GCA_004027875.1 Aplodontia rufa | reverse complement strand
TACAAATAACCCAAATATCTGTCCATGAAGTGATGAATAAATATAATGTGGTATATCATAATAATGTTCTTTGGTGATAAAAGGAATGAATTATTGATATGTATTATACCATGGATGAAAAAACATTCTAGTAAGTAAAAGAAGCAGAAATTAAAAGATTACATAGGGGGCTGGAGCAGTGGCTCAGCAGTAACGATGCTTTCCTGGCACGTGCAAGTACACGGGTTCAAACCCCAGCACCCACGTACACCACTAAGTATCGGAGCAACGAGGGCCATGTGAAAAACTCAATAAAAATTGATTCTCTCCCTGTCTCTCCTTCTCTCTCTCACTGTCCTCTCTTAAAAAAAAAATTATATAGTATGAATCCACTAAAATGAAATTTCCAGAAAAGGTCGATCTAGAGACAGAAAGTAGATCAGCAGTTGCCTGGGGATGAAGATGACAGCAGAAACAGACTCTAAGTTATCAGGAAGAAACTTTTTGGGGAAAAGGAATGTTCTAAAACTGAATTACGAATGAAGATATATATTTTTAAAATCAACTAAAATCATTAAATTATTATTTATTTACATTAGATGAATTTTAGGGGTATGATAAATTATCCCTTAAAAATGCTAGTTAAAAAAAACATAAAAGTTGTTAGGGAAAGATGCCAGCTGAGGGAGGTAAAATGAAACTTAAAAGATTTATTAGTCAAATATATACATGGACCTGCGGCTAGATCAGTGGCTCTGCGGTTACAATGTTTGCCTGGCAAGCAAGAGGACACTAATTCAAACCCCAGCACCATGTACACAAAGTGTCTGAGGAATGAAACTCACATGAAAAACTAAATAAAGATTGCATCTCTCGCTCCCTCTCTTACAAACAAACAAACAACAAATAACTGGTTTGCTCAAACCAGTGGGATAAAAACATACCAATTTATGATACGATTAAGGAAATAAGAACACCAAATGAATATTTGATATCGAAATTACTGCTTGTTTTTCTTTTACTGGTACTAGAGCTGAAGCCAGTAGTGCTCTAACACTGAGCCACATTTCCCCAATCCATTTTATTTTATTTTTAAAAGGGAGAGGGAGGGCTGGAGCAGTGGCCCAGTGGTAGAGTGCTTGCCTGGCATGTGCAAGGACCCAAGTTTGAACCCTAGCATCACATACACAACTAGGTGTCGGAGAAACCCAAAGCAGATGGAAAAAAAAATTAATTCTCGGGCTGGAGCGGTGGCTCAGCGGTTACAGCGCTTGCCTGGCATTCGTGAGTGTGCGAGTAAAAACCCCAGCACGACGTACAAAAAAAAAAATTATTTTTCTCTCACTCTCTCCATTTATTTATTTTATTTTTATAGAGAAGTACAGTGAGAGAGAGAAAAAAAGAATCAATTTTATTTAGGTTTTTTCATGTGGCTTTCACTGCTTTGAAACTTCACTCTATTTGTGTGCATTTGCATTCTAAGCAAGGTTGGAAACCCTGAGCCATCCTGCTAAGAAAAAAAAAAGAGAAAAGAGGGGGATGGGACAGAAGAGAGAAAGGGGAGAGTGTGTGTGTGTTAATTTTTCATTTGGGTTTTGTTTTTCCTTTGTTTTATTATGTATGCAGAGCTGGGGATCAAACTCAGGTCCTCCCACATGCCAGACAAGCCTCTAGCACTGAGCCACCTCACCAGCAGCCCTTATTTTTTATTATTTTTGACAGAATCTTGCTACGATGCCCAGGTTGATCTCAAACTCCTGAGCACCTGGACTTAAAGGCATATGCTACTGCACTTGGTGCTTCCGTGTATTTTTTGAAGGTAAAATGAGACTTGCTTCATTAGGTATAGGAGAATTTTAAAAATAATTTATGGAATTATAATAAAAGTAGCACAAAACACATTCAGCATGTGAAATTCTAGCTAGACATGTGCTTCTGCTACAGATTCATCTAGTCATGGCTTTGCAGCAGATAGACTATTTATTCTGCAATAGTTTAAACAGAATACTGCTGGAGACTCGTGCCCACACTTGTTTCTTCTGATGAAACAAGAAAAGCAATATTGCAAATGTGTCTACCAGATGCACAAAGGCCATTAAAAAAAGAATGGTATTAAGGCCAGTCTATTCTCTACTCAGAGCCTCCGGATGAAGCTGAGGAAGCAGATCAAGTTTCCAAAGTGGCCTACTTTTATTTGACCCACTTTTTATTTAAAAAAAAAAAAATTGTTTTTAAGAGTGAGGGAAGGGGGAGAGAGAGAAAACCAATTTTATTTTTTCATCTGGCTTTAGTTTCTCTGACACTTGTGTATGTGGTGCTGGGGTTTCAATCCAGGTCCTTCCACATGCCAGGCAAGCACTCCAACCACTAAGCAACCACTCCAGCCCCTTAACCCACTTTTTTTTTGGGGGGGGGGTACCAGGTATTGAACTCAAGGGTGCTTAACCACCAAGACACATCCCCAGCCCTTTTTATTTTTTATTTTGAGACAGAGCCTCACTAAGTTGCGTAGGGCCTCACTAAGTTGCTGAGGCTGGCTTTGAACTTGCAATCCTCCTGCCTCAGCCTCCCGAGTTGCAGGGATTACAGGCTTGTGCCACCATGCCCAGCACTTTGACCCACTTATTTATTTATTTTAAAAGCATGAGGGACAGTGAGAAAGAATTAATTTCACCTAGCTTCTCACGTGACCTTCATAGCTCCAACACCTTGTTGTGTACATGGCACTGGGGTTTGTTTGAACTCGCGTCCTTGCACATGTGAGGCAAGCGCTGTTACTGCTGAGCCACTGTTCCAGCCCTTGACCCACTTTTTAAAACCAGAAAAAATTTACACAAATTTACACAAAGTTCAGATTTACACTATCTCTTCAAAAACTACAAAATTCAGTAATGTTTCCATGTAGCAAAAACTGGCTATTGGATACTGGAGTTGGTGGTGTAGTGGTGCATGCCTATAATCCCAAATGCTTGGGAGGCTGAGTCAGGAAGATTCCAAGTTCCAAGGCAGACTCAGCAACTTAGGGAGACTCAAAATTTAAAATAAAAATAAAAAAAGGGCTAGGAGTGTACCTCAGGGGTCAACACCCCTGGGTTCAATCCCCAATAAAAAAAAAGAGATTAGAGTTGGGAAACTCCGGTCCAAAACTGACATGAAGACAGACACGCTGTTCCCTGCATCTGTTAAGCAGGTACTATCGATTCCACCGTAGTGAACATGTGTGAACATGTGTCAGCGTGCACATGCGAGGTTCTTCTTAAAATTATCTCTGTTTTTTGTCGCTTTATTTCAAGGTTAAAATAAATATTTCATTCATTTATCATAACAGCATTTAATTATCACTAGGATAATTAAATTATCCTAGTGATATTAATTATCACTAGGATAATATCACATGGATCTTACTAAACAAATTTAAAAATCCATTTGCAAAAGAACCTGCCTGCTATAAAATTCAAGATAGAACCTACACTTCTCTGCTTATTCAATTATCAAATACGTCCTATATGAACATATGCTGTGGTAAGTGCATAAAAGGCCAATTCCAGAATGATAAAAGGAACAAACTAAGTTTCCATGGGCTTTACCGTAGTGCTATACAGAGTTTCTCAACCCTGTCACTACTGACAGTTCAAATGGGACAACTCTTTGTTGTAGGGAGCTGTCCTATGTATTGGTGGATGTTTACCAGCATCTCAAACTCTTAGACTTTAGATGCCAGTCACATTGCCTGTTCTGCCCAAGTTATAAGAACCATAAACATCTCCAGACACTGCCAAATGTCGCCAGGGCAAGGTACAAATTGAAACAATAATATACACAGTCATAATTATCTCTTTGTACAATTTTCAAGCACTAGCTAATGATTATTTTTTGTTTGGTGGAATTAAAGATATAAACCAGGAACTTGCACATGGTAAGCAAGCATTCCACCACTGAGATTGGGTAACACCCTAAGGAAACAAAACTGTGGATATTAAAAAACAAATAACAAGGGGCTGGAGCGGTGGCTCGACGGTTATGGCGCTTGCCCCGCATGCGCAAGTACACAGGTTCAAACCCCAGCACCCACGTACACAACTAAGTGTCGGAGCAATGAAAGCCATGTGAAAAACTCAATAAAAATTAATTATGTCTCTGTCTCTCTCACTGTCCTTCTCTCTTTAAAAAACAAAAAGAAAAAATAAAAAACAAATAAGGGACCCTAAATAATCTTTCTATAAAACCAAAACTTTTTGAGACAGGTTATATGAAGTAAGAATTATGATTTCTATTTTACAACTAAATGAATCATGCAAAGCAACAAGAACCAGAAGTCTGTACAAGTCAAAAGCACATATAATTCTTGGTTTTACATCTTGCACTTTGGGGATCTTGTTAAGGGAGTTGGTGTCAGCACCTGAATGCTGACCCAGTGTTTTCTTCTATCAGCTGTAAAACTTCTGGTCTAATTCCTAAGTCTTTGATACAGTTCAATTTGAGTTTTGTGCAGGGTGATCTGAGATAGGAAACAAGATACTGAATGAGAGAAAATCTTGGACAGCAACCCCTCCAATAGGGGATAACTACCTTGAATATACAAAGAACTCAAAAAACTTAACACCAAAACAAACAAACAAAAATAAAAGCATGGGGACAGAGTGGTGGCTCAGCGGTTCCAGGGCTTGCCTGGAATGTACGAGAACGTGGGTTCAAACTCCAGCCCCATGTACACAAATGAAATATTGGAGCAACAAAAGCCACATGAAAAACTAAATAAAATTGATTCTCTCTCACTGTCCCTCTCCTAAAAAACAAAACAAACCAAAAATAACCCAATCCATAAATGGGCAAAAGATCAAAACAAAAGAATTGAATACAAACTTCTCAAAAGAAGAAACACAAGGGGCTGGAGCAGTGGTTCGGCGGTTACGGTGCTTTCCCGGCTTGCACAAGTACACAGGTTCAAACCCTAGCACCCACATACACAGCTAAGTGTCAGAGCAATGAAAGCCATGTGAAAAATAGCAATAAAAATTGATTCTCTCTGTCCTTAAAAAAAAAAAAAAAGAAGAAACACGGAAGACCAATAAAATACATGAAAAAAATGTTCAACATCTCTATTAATCGGGGAAATGCAAAAGAGAACTAAACTAAGATTTCATCTCACTGTAGTCAGAATGGCAATGATCAAGAATATGAGTAATGGGCTGGAGTGGTGGCTCAGAAGTTGGAGTGCTTGCCTGGCATGTGTGAGGACCGGGGTTCAAACCCCAGCACCCACATATATAGATAGCTAAGTGTCTGAGAAACAGAGGCCAGATTGGGGGAAAAAAATCGATTTTCTTTCTCTCTTAAAAAAAAAAATATGAGTAACAGTAAATGCTGCTGAGGTTGTGGGGGAAAAAATACACTTTTACATCGTTGGTGGGGCTGTAGACGAGTACAACCACTGTGGAAAGCAGTATGGAGGTTCTTCAAAAGCTAGGGATGGAACCACTGATTGACCCAGCAATCCCACTCCTGGGTATTTTCCCCAAAGATCTAAAATCGGCACACTAGTCACACGGACACATCAATGGAATAGCAGCACAATTCACAAGGGCTAAATTATGAAATCAACCCAGAAGCTTGTCAACAGATACATGAAGAAAATGTACACACACACACACACACACACACACACACAAAATGGAGTTCCATTCAGTGATTAAAAAGAAAATTATGGTATATGGATGGAAATGGAGAATATCAAGAAAAGTGAAATCAACTTTACCAACTGTATGAGAAAGAAAAAAGCTCACGACCTGCTGCTGTAAAGCAGTTGCGGGGCGAGGAATCAGACACAGCCTTAATTCCTGAAGTAGGAACTGAATAGCTCTGGCCTGGGGATGAAGTGGTGAAGTTTGCTTAACTCACCTCTGTTGCAGCAGCTGCGCCCATCTGCCCACATTCCCTCCTTCTAAAAGCTCCTTCAGGGTCTGGGTTTATCCAGTTACATGTGCTAAGTAAAAAGAAAGCACACTTCCCAGGCCACAGCTATGGAAATAACACCATGACCCACTTCAACACTTCCATAAGCAGATGTTAAATTGGCCAAAGTACATTTAAATAATCTCATCTCATTCCTTCTCACCAAGGCTTACAGATAAGCTTACAGATTCTTTTTTTTTTTTTTAAGAGAGAGAGAATTAATTTTCTATTTTTTCATCTGTTTTTTTGTGTTCCCTTCACTTAGTTGTGTATGTGGTGATAGAGATTGAACCCATGCCCTCGTGCATGCCAGGCAAGCTCTCTACTAATTCTTCACACCTTAATGTGTTTTATACTTACTGCACCTCAAAATTCAGACTAACCACATTTCAAGATGAGCCACCTCTCCAGCACCAGATGCTTTCTCTTATAGGATTTTAGGACTTTCTTCCCACAAAAAAGGAAGCAGTGCTAGGGACTGAACCCAGGGACCCCAGCATGTGTTAGGCAAGTAAGTAGTGCTCTACCACTGAGCTACATCCCTGGCCTAGATTTTGTTAATATGGGGATGAGGATTCCATACAGATCTACATCTATATAGATTACTAAATGCTTAAGCAAAGATCCTCAACAGATCTGTACAAGAGGAATACAGGAGCCATCTATGTAATTTTAAATTTTATAGTACCATGTTAAAGAATATACAAGAAACTAATGAAAAAAATATTTTTATAAAGAGAGAGAGTGAGAGAGAGAAAGAATTTTATTTTATTATTTCTTTTATCTCGTTTTTGTTTTTCTGACAGTTGTGTATGTGGTGCTGGGGTTTGAACCACATCCTCATGCATCCCAACCAAGTGTCATCTGCTGACCCACCGCTCCAGCCCCCCATGAAAATATTTTTAATCCTTTAGTTAACCCAATAAATGCAAAATGTTGTTTCAATAAAAGAACTGATATAAAAACCGATAGTTTGCTTACTATTTATTTTACTAATGTGTTATACCTTAGTGTGTATTTTATACTTACTGCACCTCAAAATTCTGACTAACCACATTTCAGGTGCTCAATAGCCACATAGGGCTAATGACTACTCAGAGGCTGGAGGCAGGAAGATTATAAGTTCAATGCCAGCCTCAGCCATTTTGTGATACCCTTAACTATTTAGTGAGACCATGTCTCAAAACAAAACTAAACATAAAAACAGACCCATAAAGTTAAAAGAAAAAAAAAGGTAAAAAAAATCTTCTTAAACTCAGGTTAGGCAAATTTCTTAGTATACACCAAACATTAAAAAAAAAAAGAGAGAGAGAGAGAGAGATACAAACGCCATCAAAATGAAAAATTTTTGCTCATGCAAACACACCAAAAAATAAAATACAGAAGAATAAGCAAGACATGGACTAGTAAAAATTCATAGCATTTACATCTGACAAAGTACTTTCACCCCCACAATATAAAAAGAACTAAGACTTAAACATTTTGCAAAAGATTACATATAAATGACCAAGTAAGCACATGAAAAGGTGTAATGTTATTTGTTTTCAGCTCAATGCAAACTACAACCACAGGAGACACTACCTCACATTAACTAAAAAACAAAAAATCTCAGGGCTGAAGCAGTGGCTCAGCAGTTATGGCGCTTGCCTGGCATGCGCAAGTATGCTAGTTCAAACCTCAGCACCACGCACACAACTAAGTGTCAGAGCAACGAAGGCCACATGAAAAACTAAATAAAAATTATTTCTCTCTCTCTCTCTCTCACTGTCCCTCTCTCTTTAAAAAAAACCAAAAAAACTAAAAACCTGATAACACCAAACATAAATAAGGATATGGATCAAACCAAGTTTGAACTCTTAGGTACAAATGGAAGGAAAATAAAACAGTACAACTATCTTGGAGATCTGTTTGCCAGTTTGTTACAACATTAAATGCATGTCTACTCTCTGACCCACCAAAACCATTCCCAAGTATTTATTTACTTAAAAAACAAAACAAAACAAATAACAACAACAACAGAAAAAAAACCAACAAACAGGGGCTGGAGCAGTGGCTCAGAGGTTACAGCACTTGCCTGGCCTGCATGAGGACGAGGGTTCAAACCCCAGCACCATGTACACAATGAAGTCTCAGAGCAACGAAAGCTACATTTTGAAAAAAAAAAAAAAAAAATGAAATCGATTCCCTCTTTTTCTTTCTTTCTGTCCCTCTCTCTTAAAAAAAAAAAAAAAAAAAAGGAAAAACTACATATCTTTGAGAATAATGCATAAATCCACCCACAGGATATAAAAAGTAATGATCTGATAATATACATGGCAACGTGGATGAATCTCAAGAGTGTGCTAAGTGAAGGAAGCCAGGCACTAAAAGCTAAACAATATATGACTTGATTTACACAAAATTATGGAATAGGAAAAACTCATCTAGCATAATAAAAATCTTCAGTTACCAGGTATAGAGGAAGCAGGATAAAACCAATTTGAAAGGAGCACGAGAGACTCTCCAGAGTGGTGTCATCATACTATACCTTATTTTGACTGATGGCTACAACGGATGTATACAACTGTTAAAACTCACCACCCTGGGCTGGAGCAGTGGCTCGGCAGTTACAGCGCTTTCCCAGCATGTGCGAGTACATGGGTTCAAACCCCAGCACCCATGTACACAACTAAGTGTCAGAGCATCAAAAGCCATGTGAAAAACTCAATAAAAATTGATTCTGTCTCTAAAAAAACAAACAAACAAACAAAAAACCACCTCACTGCCCTAACACTTAATGGTCCTGTGACAACTAACCTGTTGTGGAAGTCAAATGCTAGGGGAATCAAAACAGTAGTACTTAACAGATGATATTTGATAAATGATTAATAAACTTATAGATGAAGTTGGAAAAAATAATGAAAGTTAGAGAATTATCATTAAAATGCTCTCCATTATTCATCTACCACTATTACTGATGTGAGTCCACACAAATCTCTTTACTTTGCTATAGTTTGTCATCTTACAGAGATGAAGGAATACTAACTACAATTAAGATGATATATCCTTGTCTCCCCGAAATCTTGCTTTAAGTATTTTTTAAAATAACTCATCCCTATCAATGAACAAGGCTACAGCTGAAGTAACCAGAAAAGAAAAAGCAAAGCAAAACAAAATGGTAGCAAAGAAAAGATGATGTATTTAAAAAAAATGTATTTAAGAACAATCTAGTCAGCTTAGTTCCAGAAGGGGAAAGACTTGAAGCTACTATATGCTCATAGCTGGAAAGCATTCAAAAAGGTCAACAGTTGGGCTGGAGCGGTGGCTCAGCGGTTTCGGTACTTGCCTGGCAAGCACGAGGACCCGGGTTCAAACCTCAGCACCACGTACACAACTAAGTGTTGGAGCAACTAAGGCCATGTGAAAAACTAAATAAAGTTGTTTCTCTCTTTCTCTCTCTCACTGTCCCTCTCTCTCTAAAAAAAAAAAAGTCAACAGTTTACACCTGCACCTCCCCTAGGTGGGGAGCCAGAAAAAGCACAGAAAAATCACTAAAGCAACAGAGACTAGCCCTAAATCGCCTTAGCAATAAATGGGCCACCACACCACATGGCAGTATGTTCAGCTCAAATCCCTGTAATGTCCCTTGCACCCATCTTGTATACGCTACCCGGCAACTTTGCTAGTAGCCACCAGTCACAGCCTGAACAATTCAGTAAATGGGCATATTACACACCGAAATCCCTTAGACACATTTTAACCAACTCAGAATGGGAGAGAACAAATGAAGGGCTTTCCTGTTGTCCAGAAGGCAACCGAGCTGAGTGCAGGAAAAGCTGAGGGAATACCATGTGTTTCCTGACAAGGAAATGGCAGGACTTCTGTACACTCCACAGGGCTGTGTGCATTGTGAAACACGCAGCTGGGGAAACAGCATTTCTATAAGAGGACTGTCAACCTGAAATAGAGGAAATAGCAGGAATTGCAAAACAGGTTCTTGTGGAATGAGTAAGGAACTTTCCACATGTCTATGCCTGAACTATGGCATAATTAAGCTCAAAGAAATTGTCATTCCAATCACATAATAAGACATCACAGTCAGCTTCCGGTTTAGTTACTTATTGGACATAAGCTGTGGAACCCAAACCAGCCTACTGTTAAAAGTACAACTGAGAGGAGAACACACAGCAAAAGAAAAAGAATTCTACCTAAACAAGTCCAGTTTACGCATTACTTTTTTTAAACATGGTGCTGGGAACTGAACCTAGGGCCTAGTGCGTGCATGTGTTCTGCTTACCCTCTGCCTTACCCATTACTTTTTAAACATGATCATCACTAATAACTGCTATTCATGTACTCATTCATTTAAATACCTGCAAGTTATTTACCACATACCACGCTGGACAAACAAAAGAAAAGATCTGTGCCCTCAAGCTCACAGTGCAGTGGGGAAACCAACAGCTAAACCAACAATTGGGAGTTCGGTAGAGTAAATACTACAATAAATACTACTAAATGCAGTCGTAAAGGAATACTTTTACATGTAAGACAGACTAACTGGCTAATTTAGGCAGAAAAGGAATTTATTTAAAAGATATTTGAGAAATAAACAGATATTAGGTTTTGTAAGTATACAGAAACAAGACAGGCTATCTCCTGGGATCACAAGACTAATGCAAACAAATTTTAAAAAGAGTCAAAATCATAAACGTGTTTCCCCCAACAATATTGTAATCAAACTAGAAAACAACAGAAAGAAAACAGAAAAACTTCCTTCTAAACTCTAGGAAATAAAGTTATATACTTTTTAAATAATTCATGGGCCAAAGACAAAGTCTCAAGGGAAATAAAAAAATATAAAGAGTAGAATGAAAATGAAAATACACATATCAAAATTTGTGGGACAGATGAAACAGGGTAGGAAGAAAACAGTATCGCATACTGTTAAAGAGGTTTTCAAAAGTCTCCTGTCATCAACCTAAGCTCTTACTTTAGGAACCTACTAACTGGACAGTAACACATAGGTCGAGTATCCCCATCCGAAATGCCTGGGACTGGTAGTGTTCCAGATTTCAATTTTTAAAAAAAAATTTTGCATAGAGTTTTACCAGCTGAAAACTCCAAAATCCAAAATGCTCTAAAATTTGAAACATCTTGAGCACCAATGGTTTTAGGAGCATTCTGGATTTTAGGTTTTCACATAAGGGATGTTCAACCTGTATATACAAAGCAAGCAGAAAGTAAGGAAATAATAATAACAGAGCAGAAGTCAATAAAACTGAAGACAATGACAGGAGGGAAGGGAAAAAACACCAATGAAACAAAGAGCTGTTTTTTTAAAGACAACAAAATGGACAAGCTTCTATCAGACTAGCAAAAAGGACATAAATTACCAAGCTCAGAAATGAAACAGGATATCACAGACATCAAGACAGTAAGAGAATGCTATGAACAACTCTGCCCACACAAATTTGACAACTTACACAAAGTCCACAAATTACCACAACACCCATCACAAAAAAACCCATAATTTAAGTCCTATAACTATAAAGAAAACAATCTGTTATTTAAAAACTTCCCAAAATGATAATTTCTAGATTACTGGTTGTCAGGAGAATTAGGGATCCTTAAAACTGAAACTTAGTGATCCTAGTGGAGATGGAAATGTCCTTGTACCTCGACTGTATCAACGTCAGCAGCACAGCTGTTCTATTATAAGATGGCACCTTAGGAGGAAACTGGATCAAGGTACAGTGGATCTCTCTGTATTGTTTTATGTGACTCTATGAGTCAATACTCTCTCAAATTAAAAGGTTAATTGTTAAAAAAAAAAGTATTACTTTACTCAAAAAAATCTAGGAGGATTTAAGAACCAAGTTGAAAGGCCAATCAATGACTCAAATCATGCAGACCTGGGCAGCCAGCACCCACAGGGACCAAGAAGATTCTCACTGTTCTTTCCCTCTGCCTTCCTAGCCCTGGACACGAATCCTAGGCTGACGTGCTACGTGGAAGCTGAAGACTGTGACTGAACACTAGATGCAACGGAGCTGGGGAAACACAGGTTTTGGTTTCAGCCTCCTGCCTCCCATCAAGGGTGGCATGGATGAGGTTTCCTGAAGATTTCTAAAGGAGTCAGATGCTAAACAAAAAGTTCCACAATAATGAGAGGCAAAGGTTTCCAAGAGACATTAAAATGAAGCTCAAATGGATTATAAGTAGACTGATTAGGATAAAGGAGTTTCAAGGATACAAATTAATGTCTTAGAGATCTATATACATTGTCTTAGGGCCAGGGGTTTAACTCAATGGCATGTGTAAGGTCCTAGGTTTGATCCTAGCACTGCCCTTACCTCCCTACTGAAAAAAATTTTTTTTAGGTATTTTGTTTCTAACTAGAATGGAAAAAACCAACAGAAGGATCAATGTAAATGCAGATCAAAAGAGAAAAGAAAAGCAACAAAAATTTAAGTCATAAAATATTTTAATGATGAAAATCAACAGGGCTTGGCTAAAAGCAGCTCTTCACATTCCTTAAGAAAGACAAGTTAGGGGGGCTGGGGATTCAGCTCAGTCACAGATTGCTTGCCTAGCATGCACAAGGCCCCAGAGTTTGATCCTTAGCCCTGAAAAAGAAAGAAAGAAAGAAAGACAGACAGACAGACAGACAGACAAGTTAGGGGCTGGAGCAGTACAAGTGTAAGGATGGGTTCAAACCCCAGCACCACATTCGCAACCGAGTGTCGGAGAAACAAAGGCCAAAGGAAAATAAATCAAATTGATTCTTTTTCTCACTCTCCCTCTTTAGAAGGAAAGAAGCAAAGTCAAGTAGGGCATCGGCCATTCCTTCCTATGTGCACAGCAGAAGGAAATATTCCCTTTAACTCACTTTAAATTCATCAAAGTCAACCAACAACGCTACAGCTCTGTGCTAGCTGCTGGGAAATATGGGGAGACAGAAAGCACCATGGTATCTCCGTCCTTAAATAAAAGGTTCACATTTCAGGCAACATGAATGATTAAGATAATCTAAACATTTCCCAGAATAAAGACCTAGGAACGCTAGACAAAATATATTAAAAAATATTTTAGGGGGGCTAGAGTAGTGGCTCAGCAGTTACGGCCACTTGCCTGGTACGCGCGAGTACGCGGGTTCAAACCCCAGCGCCACATACACAACCAAGTGTCTGAGCAACAAAAGCCACATGAAAAACTAAATAAAACTGATTCTGTATTTCTCTCTCTCTCTCTCTCTCTCTGTCCCTCTAATTAAAAAAAAAGAATTTTTTAGGGGCTGGAGAGGTGGCTCAATGGTTGAAGTGCTTGCTGGCATGCACCAGGATTCGAGTTTGAACCCCAGCACCACATATACAACAAATTGTCAGGGAAACAAATACCAAATAAAAAAAATAAATTTTTTCTCTCTCTCACTCTTTCCCTCTCTTTCTCTTAAAAAACAAAACAAAAACAACAAAAAAGCCTACACAAATATATAGCTAAACTTATGAGAAAGAAAGGGAAAGCCCTAGGTGCTAGACTCAAGGAAGGAACTGAAAACCACAGTAGTGGCCCACGAGCTGATGGGAGTGGGGGGGGGGGGAGTCTTAATAACTTCCGGGCTTGGGTTTCCTTAGCCACATGAACACAGCACTGGCCTTGGGTTTATAAAAGGTAGAGGACTGGAACTAAGCCTTTATATAAAGTGGAAACTATGCATCCTCGATGAAAGGATAAAACGGAAAGAATTCACCTAATAGCCCAGGGAGCAAATTAGAAAGCTTGTCTTTGCTTAGCTTGTAGCAGGGTAGGGCAAGTCTCTTTTGAGAATTAGAACTGTGAGCTTAGAACTCACATAGATTTGGGGTTCAAAATTATAATTTCAATATTAATATCTGAATAGTCCAGGAAGTCCAAACCAAGAAATTAACATAACAAGGGTATCTAGGTCTTTTCTCTCTCTCTCTCTCTTTTTGTGCAGAGCTGGGGACTGAACCCAGGGCCTGATGCTCATGCACTTTACCACTGAGCTATAACTCCAGCTCCCTTAACCAGGACATCTAAAAGAAGCAAGTTCAAAATCATGCCCACTTCTGAGAAATACAACTGACCCCAGGCTGCAGAAAAGCACCACCATAAGAGAAACAAATAACAAGCATGCTTTTTTAGAATCAGTTTTTATTTTTCATATGGCATTCATTTCTCCAACACTTAGCTGTGTACGTGGTACTGGGGTTTGAACCTGGGTCCTTGCACATGCCAGGAACATCTTTAGAACCTAAGAATTTTCTGATAAAAGATAACCAACAGAAACTACAAAGGAAAATGATTACAAATATAAAACAAAACCTGAAAACCCTAGGACTAAGATCCTCTGGAAGCGAGGCTGGGGAGCCTGAGGATCTCAAGCTCGAAGTCAGCCTCAGCCACACAGCGAAGCCCTAAGCAAGTTATTGAGACCCTGTCTTAAAACAAAAATAAATAGGTCTGGGGATGTGGCTCAGTGGTTCAGCACCCCAGGATTCAATCCCTGGTACAGGAAAAAAAAATCTTATGGAAAAAGAGAACAGATGGATTCGAAAACAAACCAATTGGAATTTCTAAAAATGAAAAACCGAAAGCAATAGGCTGGAATAGGTTAGATAGATCTGAAGAAAAAGTAAAGAAATCAAACACAGGATGTATCAAGAAGGCAACTCAGAGAAATAGAGACGGGCAATATCAAAGAGAAATTAAATGATATGGAGAACAGAAAGAGAAGAGCTGGCACACGCCTAATGGGGGTTCCAGAAGATAATGGATTGCACAAGAGGCAACAGTCAGAGAGATAATGCCTGAGGATTTTCCAGACCCATTAAAAGTCACAAATTCCCAGAATATGGAAGAAAACTACAGCTAGGCATGATGGCATGAACCTGTAAACCCAGTTATCACAGAAGCTGAAGCAGGAAGACCAGAACAGCTCAAGGCCAGCATGGGCAACACAGCAGGACCCTTCTGTCAAACAAAACAGAACTAAATTTTGGTGAAGGAGACCTACATTCTCCTTCACCAAAGCTGAAGGAAAATGTAGGTCATAGGGAAAGTCTTTTCTGGCTATCAAACAAAGTAATACAGAAAAAAAGTAAGGTTGGTCAGAGATAAAGGATGGTATTCCCTAGTATCAAGTTAAAGAATCTGAAATTAATGGCAGGCAATAAGGATAAAAATGTTGAGCAAGTGACATGATCTAAAATGAATCTATGACAAACTATCCCGGCTGGCAGTGGCATGTGGGCTGACTATAAAGGATATAGGCTTTAAGTAAATTCAGGAAATGATTACACATGACAAGACTTTAAAAATATTCCAATTGCATAAAGAAGATGCTTCATAAAGCAAGACCTAGAAAAAGGCAAAGGGAATAGAGATAAAATAGGCAATGGGGGTGGGGTAGAGGATCCGAATGAATACTGAAGAGTACTGAAGAGCACAATTAGAAGAGCTTACTGGATCAGGCAGCTGGGCAGGGAGAGGCAGAGGAAAAAAGGGAAGAGTTAAATAAAGATGACTCTGAGGCTGGGCCTCTAACAGAAGAGTGGTACTGTATTTTCTCCCGGGAAACAGGCAGGAGGGCCCAGCACAAGAAAACTTTCCAACTGGATTGGAAAGATGCCTTGGATTCTAATCCAGTCTCTCTTGGCAAGCTACTTAACTTCACAGGTTCCGTTTCTTCAGTTCTACAACATGGGAGGATTTAGAGAAAATGTACTGAATAATGCAGTCAAGGAATCAGAGTAAGTTTCTAGCAAGCTATGAGAATTACGGGTCTGGAGCTGAGAGAAAGCATACTGAAAGGAAAGAGTGGAGAATCAGCAACACGGTGGAGATGGTCGAGCTTAGGGTTCATCTGTTAGACACGTAGAGAGGCCTGGGAGTCTCGGGAACACCCTGAACACAGAAAAGGTGGCAGTAGAAAGCACAGAGGCACAGCGGTCTTACCAGGAAGAGGTGTGGTGTCCTGAGATAGTGTACCATGATCCAACGGAACACCGAGGCAGGAGAGGGGAACTGTGCGCTATTCTTCACCACCAACTAATTTCCTCAGTAATCATTAGAAAATAAAAAACTATGTCACAGATCTTCCTTACTACATGTGAGAAATACTAATGCTGTGTTTTCATTATGTTAGCGAAGTCCTACTTCAAACAGTTCTTAGAAAATTTTGTAAAGATAGATTCTTCATAAACCAAGCCTTCACACAGCTGAAATTATGCCTGGCATGGCGGCTCAGCAGTAGAGTATTTATTTGCTTAGCATGCTCGAGGACCTGGGTTTGAACCCCAGCATTGCGTATACAACTGTGTGTCAGGAAAACAAACCAAAAAAAAAAGATGAAAAGATAAATAAAGACTTTCCCACTAGGAAAGCTGGATTCATTCACCAAACCAGCAATGAGAAACTGAAATGTACCAGTCCAACATAGAACAAAGTGGGATGAGTTTCTTCTTTTTTATTTATTTATTTATTTATTTTAAAGAGAGAGGGACAATGAGAGACAGAGAAAGAGAGAAACAACTTTATTTAGTTTTTCACATGGCCTTCGTTGCTCCAACACTTAGTTGTGTATGTGGTGCTGGGGTTTGAACCCGGGTCCTCGTGCTTGCCAGGCAAGCACCGAAACCGCTGAGCCACCACTCCAGCCCATGGGATGAGTTTCTGAAGTGCTGTAAAACACCTGGACTTAGTTCACCCACAGCACAACACAGGAACACGGCTGGAGAGCAGACTCGATGCTCTGCTTACCATTCTAAATGGAACTTGCCCTCAAATCTTTGCTTTGAATGTAGCCACACCAGACAAGAATCTGAGATCAAGAGCAATCCGCGCATGGGACTCTTCGCATCTTTTTTCTTGTCTTCAAAGAGAGAGAGAATCCACTTTATTTAGTTTTTCACATGGCTTTTGTTGCTCTGATGTTTAGTTGTGTACGTGGTGCTGGGGTTTGAACCCGGGTGCTCATGTATGACAGGCAAGCGCAATACTGCTGAGCCACCGCTCCAGCCCTATTCTTTCATCTTACCAGTTCTCACTTCTGATCAAACAAGTCACATCATGCACTGACTGTGGAGAAAACTTCTTTAGTTTCCATCTCCTACAGCATGCCATCGCTCAAGCCGCAGGACCTAAAGACCCTTAGCTCAAAGCAGAAGCCAATGCAAAACATGGGCATTTCCTGCTCACCCTCAAACTAGCAACCACCGAAACTACCACATTCAAGTTCAAGCAAAGGCTACCAAAAGGCTGTGATTTTTAAAAATGATCTTAAACATCTAGATCTGTTAGGTCTAAACATGAATGTTTGCCTAGAATCTACCCTTTTCTTAGTCATATAGCCCAATTTTAGATTATTTCACCTGAATTTTATCATAGGTTTGCTGGAATAACAGGACTTTGGTAAGAATCCAGGGCTAAGTAACTGAATATAGTAAGCAATGGATGTTGAACCAATCTGATTTTCAATCCCTGACCAAAATAATTAGAACACAGCTGCTCAGACTCTCCCATAAGAAAAAATTTCTAATCCAAATTAAAATATTTATCTAATATGAATCTTTCTCTATAACTGTATATAATCATAGCCACCCATGAAATGGTATTAAGAGTCCTTTATCAGAACCTTGATCAGAATAAACGAGTAACTGAATGTTCTGCTTTGAATGAACAGCATTCTTCACTGACATTAAAACATTTCAGAATAGTAACTTTCAACACAAAGGACCTAAGAGAGAAAGAAGGAGCACATGGCATTTTCAAAGGATCAATACTATACTATACTCAGTGTTTTTTTAAAGACCTGAACTCTGAAAGAGTTGAGAACTAATTTACTTTGATCATTTGACATAGCTATAATACCCAAATCTAATTTATTCATTCTGTAAACACTTGCCAAATGTATAAAAATGAAGCATTACTTTAATTTTTTAAATAAAAGTTCATGTTCAGTGAAGTTTTCACTGGAGGGGAAATTTTAAGCCACAACCCAAATAAGCATGTTATAAGGATCTGGTTGACAGGTAATTACAGATAACACCCTGATGGGAACTGGGGATGGTGTTGGAGAGAGGCACTCTGATGTCATGCAGGCAAGATTCAAACCAGCTTTGCCTTTTGGAAACATCTGTTAGAACTTACGATGCACACACCTGATGGCCCAGCAGCCCCCGCCTTCTGAGCCTGTCCTCCAGAAATGACAGCACGAGAACGCAGACAGGATTATTACAGAATTATCCCTAACTGGGAAGCTTGGAAAGCTCAACGTTCAGCAGGAAGGAAGAGTTACACAAATTATGATATGTTCACAAAATGGAGCAGCAAGTAGGCCTTACAAAAGAAAAGGAGAGATATTAAGAAAAATCTCCAAGAGTGTCTGTTAAGTAAAAATATAAGCTGCAGACCAATGTAGACAGGCTGAGCTCATTTTTTCCTGAAGTGTATATGTCAATACAATATGTTAAAATGGCACAAGGAAGGATCTGCAGACAACTGATAAGCAGTTAACAGCTATTAGCCTTTGGGGCTGGGAATAAAGGATCAGACGGGCAGAAAACTTCCACTGTCTTTTTTTCTGAAAAAAATCAAGTGGTGGGGATACAGGTCACTTTTATTTTCTTTTTTTCCTTCAGGGCTGAGGACCGAACTCGGGGTCTTGCGCGTGCTAGGCAAGCGCTCTGCCACTTAGCTAAATCCCCAACCCCTACTTTTATTTTCTTATAAAATAATTTAAAAAATAAACCCACAAGCAACAACAACAAAGAAACATTTTTGCATCTCAAGGACAAAAATGAGAGAAGAAAAATCATCTTTCACTTTCTAATCAATACAAATGTAGAGTTGAAAACAAAACAAATTCTAATTAAAAAATGTACAAACTGCATAGAAGAAGAAAAACCTCATACCGAGACAACCCTAAATAGAAAAGAAAAATGTGGCTCACTCACACCCACAGTCTGAGAAACACTTCACCTTCCTTTGATCCACCAAAGACAAGCTGTCTTTTCAGGGGGAAGTCTGCCCTCTAGTGCATGACACAACCAACAAATAACTGCTATGAAGTTAAGTGGAATTTTCTCTTCATTCCTAGAGCACCACAGCTCTCTCCTTAAATGAGGGTCTTCACATCCTTGTTCCCAAATCAACTTCTATCATCATACCAAATAAACACTGTGGAGGTCTCAACTTTCAAGTGCCTCTTCTGTTCTTCCCTCACACACAAGAAGCACTGAAAGTGCTTGACTGACTTTTTCATGTCATGAGATATCCGGCGTCATGAGAAATCAAGAGTATAAGATGATACAGAAAAATAGTTTTACGAGTTTATAATACTGAGAAACACCTCACTCTGAAAATTATGCTTTTTTAAAAAAGAGAGACAGAAAGAAACAATTTTTATTTAGCTTTTCATGTGGCTTTCACTGCTCCGAGACTTTGCTGTGTACATGGGTGCTGGGGTTTGAACTCGCGTACTTGTGCGTGCCGGGCAAGTGCCATAACTGCCCAGCCACCGCTCCAGTCCAAAATCATGTCTTTTTGAAACTTGTTACTAAAATTCAATAAAAACACAGGAAAAGGGGCTGGAGTGGTGGCTCAGCGGTTTCAGCACTTGCCTGGCAAGCACAAGGACCCAGGTTCAAACCCCAGCACCACATACACAACCAAGTGTTGGAGCAACTAAGGCCATGTGAAAAACTGAATAAAATTGTTAAAAAAAAAAACACAGGAAAAAGGCTGCCCTGTGTAATAAGGTTCTCTTAAAAACACTAGAATTTGTTCAACTCTGGACAACCTTGCAAAACATTAACGATGCTTCCTATATTCAGGGTATTTGCTGCAGGCATTCAATCTAAACTGCCAAAGATGACCCCCTCCTGGTGACCATAGCTGAGGAAGTTCTTGCTCTAAAAGCTCTTATGTTCGGAATCTCACATGCTCACACTGGCGGGGACTTCATTTCCTGAACCAAATGTTGAATGTCAACCCCCTGCTCCATTCCCGAAAGAACATCCTAGTCTCCCATTCGTGCACTTCTCAATCACTAGCTTGGCTGGAACAGTATCTCTGAATCCAGAACATAAAGTGAAATTTCCTTATTTAATTTCAAATCTATTTTCTCTGTACTTGCAACTAAATCATTATGGAAGTATGTCTTAGTTTATTTAATTCAATTTAATTTTTGGAGGGTGCTGGGAACTGAACCAAGCGCCTTGTGCATCCCAAGCATGCTTTCAACCAGTGAGCTACCAAACCTTCAAAAGCGAGTTAAGTTACAACAAAAGCTAAAACCAAATAGAGTATCAGCATCCACTGAAGAACATGAAGGTGCGAGTCGGAACAGAGTGCTCTTGCTCAGTGTTCTGGAGATGGTAAGTAAGACAACAGCAGAACTACCTGGGCTGCAAAACCATTTCCTTCATTACCACTAGTCCCTAAAACAGGCTTTTTTGTTTGTTTTTGTTTTGAAGCGCGCGCGCACACACACACACACACAAAGTAAGTTCAGGGGTGCTCTACCACTAAACTACATTCCCAGCCCTTTTTATTTTTCACTTTGAGACAGGATCTAAGTTTCCCAGACTGGCTTGCAATTCTCCTGCCACAGCCTCCCCAGTAGCTGGAATAACAGGTGTGCATCACCACACTGGGCTGAAACATCCTTCTAAAAGCTATCTCTAGTTTCCCATATCCTGGAACAAATGGCTGCCAAAAGAAATACTCTTAACCCAAGTGGGCCAGGAATCTCTTATCTGACTGCCTGGCAGAACCCTCCTGTAGTAAGCTGCCCACAGTAAATGCCTCACATCTCAGCAGGAGTTGGCTGTCGTATGAGGGCAGCAACAGACATTATTCTCCTGGAGAAGGGTCACATCTTGTCCACAGCTGCACTGTTGACCGCTGACAGATATAAGTGCACACACATCCAGAACTCTCTTTATAAATGTGCCAGTACTTTCAATTTCATGAAGCAGAAATGAGATGGAAACAGCACAGAAAACCTGGTATACCCATGATTAAGAGCAAAAAGGCTTACAAAGGAAAAAAGAAGAAAGTTATCTCACTTCCCTCAAAAGTAACAAAATATACACTAGCCTTCAGAGACTCCCTCATAGTTATAAAGTTGGGAGATTCTTTTAACAAAGAAAAAGGGTCAAACAGGAGGACAAGAAAGAGCAGTTGTACTGCCCCGTGGTAAGAGCTCAGGCTTTGCTCTCAGATGTATCTGGACTAGAATTCTGGCTCCACTCATCATCAACTATGTAACCCAATATGTTCACCATGTCTCTTTAAGCCTAAGCCTCGATATCCTTATTTGTGAAACAAGCACAAGGTCAGTGACTACCTCTTCCAGTGTTCATGTGGATTAAACGAATTAACACAGGGAAAACTCTTAGCACTGTGCCTTAAATGTGACTCAGTAGTTAACAAACAGGAGTTATCTATTCTTTTAAAAAGGATGATGAAACTCATTTTCTTTGGTACTAGAGACTTAACCCAGGGCCCTGTACATGTTAAGTATATGTTCTACCTCTCAGCTACATCCTCAGCTCTAAGAAAACATTAAACTGACAGTCTGGGGCTGTAGAGGGGCAGGAGTAGTGGCTCTGTGGTTGGAGTGCTTGCCTGGCACACATGAGGAACTGGGTTCAAACCCCAGCACCACATATGTAGCTAAGTGTTTAAAAACAAAGACCAGGGGCTGGAGCAGTGGCTCAGCAGTTTCGGCGCTTGCCTGGCAAGCACGAGGACCCAGGTTCAAACCCCAGCACCACATACACAACTAAGTGTTGGAGCAACTAAAGCCATGTGAAAAACTAAATAAAGTCGTTTCTCTCTCTCACTGTCCCTCTCTCTTTAAAAAAAAAAAAAAAAAAGACCATATGAAAAATAAATAAAATTCTTTCTCTCCCTCTTTCCCTCTTAAAAACAAACAAACAAGCAAAAACCAACTTACAACCTGAGAAGACAGTGTATCCGATACTTAACCTTAGCAAATTGTTTCCTAAAGGAAACTCACATGGGCATTCAAGAGAAATATGTTACCCCAGAATTGGGAGAAACAGCTTCGTATAAGAACTAAGGAGGTAACCATGGAGTAAGGACAGAGAAAAGGTATTTTGCTCCAGCCTATCTTTACTGTAAGGAAAGAGAGACGGTAGTGGCAGAATGTCTAATTTCTTGAGTCCAGACATTTAAGTCAACTTTAAAGTTAAATACTGACCAAATAAAAACCCATAAAGACCCAGTGAGCTGGGAGATTAAAGCAGGAGGCCAGCCTGGGCAACTTAGTGAGACCGTGTCTCAAAATAAAAAAGAGCTGAGAATGTAGCTCAGTGGTATGGTGACCCTGGATTTAATTCCTAATACAAAATCAAAAAACAAAACAAAAACCATGTAAGGACAGATCTGGCTCATAAAATGTCAGTTTTCAATGACAGCCCTGAAGTGGAAGTCTCAAATCAGAAGCTGAAGGAAAATAGTCATATAACCACTTTTGGGGTTGGGGGAGGAGGGCTGCTGAAAGTATTTCAAAAGGTATACTGCTGGCATCTGGGGAAGGAAAACTGTCCTGTATGCAAACTTCCCTAAGCAATGGGGACACTTAACACCCCTGGACACTACCCGCTGTAATCACCAGTGGCTTCCACGAGTCACCGTGAGAGAGCAAATCTCATTACACATTTCTGAACACATCCGCCACAAATAACAAGAGTCTAATTCGAAAGTCAGTGGGAAGGCCAAGAATATCTATTTACAAACAGTAATAAAATTAGGACAGGGCCAGCTGTGAGTCAACTGAACTAAAACCCAAAAGTGTCATCAAACAGGAAATCTCAGAGCAGAAAGCTTAGAGCTGATTTTGGAAACACACCAAAAGACTTAGTTCCCTCTTGTTACTTCTGGAATTAATTCTGACAAGAAAACTGTTTTTGCTCTTTTCTAGTCATTGTCTTACAGGGTTATCAGACACAATAGCTTAGAATTTTATTAAGGAGTTATACAATAATAAATGCATATACAAAGTAACAATCTGAAATGCATGTGTTCTTAAACCAGAATTACCCCCACATTGCCCACACCCCAGTCTCTTGATTCTTCCATGTTTCATTCCAAGTGATATAAATGCTTAAATTGTGATTTTTCCAGAATTAAATGACTGCATAAGTATTATTTAGATTCTCAGGGCGTTAGAGAGTATGCTATATTGTTGATTTTCTCCCAAGATCCCTCCCTATCCACCCTCTCTCTCCCCTCACCCCTATCTACCACTCACTTGCTCACATATCTATGGTTGCCCTAGATTATGTGTTGCTACACCTTTGCTGCGTCTAGTACACAAGTCTGACAACCTTTCACCCAAGCCTGGGTTTTGCTCTAGACTTCACAAATGAGGGGAAACATTTGGCCCTTGACTCTCTGGGTTTGGCTAACTTTGTTCAGCATGATTTGCTCCATGATCATCTATTTACCTTCAAAGGCTGCAATATCGTTGTTTCTAATAGCTGAGTAGAACTCCATTGTATATATATACCAGAGCTTTTGGATCCATTCATCCAGTGAGGGGCATCTGGGTTGGTTCTATAATTTAGCTACTGTAAATTGAGCTGCTATGAACATACATTTTGCTGTGTCACTGTAATGTGCTGATTCTAACTCCTCTGGGAAAATACCTAGAAGAGGATAGCTGGGTCATATGGTGGATCCACCTTTAGTTTTTTGAGGATTCTCCATGCTGCTTTCCAGAGCAGCTGTACCAGTCTGCAGTTCCACCAACAGTGTGCTAGTGTTCCTATCTCCCACAACCCCTCCAGCATGTTATTGTTTATATTCTTCATCTTTGCCAATCTGACTGAAATGAGGTGAAATCTTCATGTAGTTTTGATTAGCATTTCTCTGATTACTAGTGATTTAGAGCACTTTCTCACGTATTCATTGGCTTGCTCGATTTCCTCTGTTGAGAAGTTTCTGTTTAGCTCTTTGGCCCATTTACTTATTGGATTGTTTGTGTTTTAGGTATTAAGGTTTTTTTGTTTTTGTTTTGTTTTGTTTTTAAAGAGAGAGGGACAGTGAGAGAAAGAGAGAAACAACTTTATTTAGTTTTTCACATGGCCTTCATTGCTCCAACACTTAGTTGTGTACGTGGTGCTGGGATTTGAACCCAGGTCCTCGTGCTTGCCAGGCAAGTGCCGAAACCGCTGAGCCACCAGGGGTATTAAGTTTTTTGAGACATAATAATTTTTCATCAGTCTCTTTTTCTTGTAGCTTGAGCTTACATATAAAACTGTATGTGCTTCAGAGAAGCCATGGTAGAAGAAACTGACACACAAAAGGCACCTACCCTAAGCTACGCTCCTGAACTTTTCCCTGCAGCTCGTCCTCTCACTCAAGAGGCTGCCCAAGGCACCACACGAAAGAAATGAAAACATAACCACACTGCTCATAGAAGCATCATTCATACCACTCAAAAACTAGAAGCCAAGGGCTGGAGCAGTGGCTCGGTGGTTACAGCGCTTGCCCAGCATGCACAAGTACATGGGTTCAAACCCCACCACCCATCACACAACTAACAGTCAGAGCAATGAAAGCCATGTGAAAAAACTCAATAAAAATTCTCTGTCACTCTCACAGTCCTTCTCTCTTTAAAAAACAAAACAAACTACAAATCACACCATGTCCATCAGTCAGTGAACATATACACAAAATGAGGTTCGGTCATGTAATGAAATGCTATTACTCATTCCACTGAATAAAGAGACATAAAAAACAGTGGAGCAGAGATAAATGCTGCAGCATGGATGAACCTTAAAACATTATGCTAAGCCAAAGAGCCAGATGTAACAGGACAGATCCGACAGGATTCCATTCATACGAAACGTCCAGGGCGGGAGTGGGTAGCTCAGCAGTATTGTGCTTGTCTGGCATATATGAGGACCCGAGTTTGAACCCCAGCACCACTTACACAACGAAGTGTCAGAGCAACGAAAACCAGATGAAGAACTAAATAAAACTGATTGTCAAAAAAAAAAAAAAAAAAAAAGTAGTAAGAAAAGGAAAGAAACTCCAAATAAGCAAGTCTAGACAGAGAGAGTAGATCACTAGTTGACTGGGAGTGGTGGGGTACGGATGTGGGGATGAGGACAAGGATAGTGATGGACAGTAACTGCTAAGGGATTCAGAGTTTCTTCTAGGGCTGAAAAATAATGATTATGGCTGCAGAGAGCTATGAATGCACAACCTTGTGAATATGCCGTGTTCATGATTTAAACTGGTAAATTATACAATATATGAATTGTATCTTAATAAAGCTACTTTTCTTCAATAAGAGAAAAAATACAACCCATTATAAATTATTAAACTGACCAGACATTTTTTGTTCTCTTAAAGAAAATCATTCCTAGATTCCAAAAATATCACTGATCACATTTGGTAAAAAATCTACTTCCCTCTAATTTTTACTCTAAGTACCAAAAAGCCTTCACTCTTAATAGTACTCTTCTGAAGCAAGCTGCAGTCCCTCTTCTTGGAGAGGCCATTCTCTAGGCATCACATGACTTTACCATGTGGATCTAGTCACCAGGCACATGGGCTCATGCCAAGTGATCAGGCATCTCACAAAAAGATCAAACCAGGAAATGTCAGATTTCTAAGGTAGCTCAGTTTTGTGGCTGTTGCTGATATAAATGTGTGGTTAATAATCTAAGGCCCCTCTCTTCCCTTCAGTAAAAATGTGATCCAGCTTTGAATTAAATGGTCCCAACAACATGAGTACAATCCTTTAAAAGTAAGAGACCGCTGGGCTGGGGGTGGTGATACACACCTGTAATCCCAGCAGCTCAAGAGGCTAAAGCAGGAGGACCGTGAGCTTAAAGCCAGTCTCAGCAACTCAGCAAGGCACTAAGCACCTTAGAGAGACCCTGTCTCAAAATGAAAAAATATAAAAAGGGCTGCGGATGTGGCTTAGTCATTAGGTATCCCTGGGTTCAATCCCCAGTGCCAATCAATCAAAGTAAGAAACCCTTGGGCTGTGGATGGGCTCAGTGGTGGGACACCCGCCCATCAGGCAAGAGCCTAGGTTTGATCCCCAACATTGCAATCAATCAACATAGGCTAGGCATCTGATTGGTCATCATACCAAGAGATTCTAATCAAATATTAGGAACACTTTTCTCCCAATATTGTGACTATGTCTGATTTTTATTACTTTAAGTAAAACAGTTAATGCTCTATATCAAAAGATAACATTGAGAAATTTTAAAACTTAAAAAGCCATAAGCGAAGTTCATGTTAACTCACTTGAGGGGATTGGGAGAGAGATCAGTTAACTGCTCAGACAGAAGACTGTTGCATAAATGAAAGGTTCCTGGGACTGGTCAAATACATGGAACACTGGCAAACCACAGGGCCAGGCATTACTATCTTCTCATTCGTTAGTCTGGGTAATGATCTTAAGTATAGCACTGGGGGCCGGAGCGGTGGCTCAGCAGTTTCGGCACTTGCCGGGCAAGCACGAGGACCTGGGTTCAAACCCCAGCACCACGTACACAACTAAGTGTCGGAGCAACGAAGGCCATGTGAAAAACTAAATAAAGTTGTTTCTCTCTTTCTCTGTCTCTCATTGTCCCTCTCTCTTAAAAAAAAAAAAAAGTACAGCACTGTGAGAATTCAAAGCACCCTGGGACAAACACTGCTTACATGGGCGCCACCCAGGAGGTTGGTTGAGACGCAACAATAATGCCTTTTTCTTTGCTCAGGAGACCAAGATGACAAGAGAAAACCACATGGAAAAATGAAGTCTTTCAACCTGATGATTACTGCTCTATGTCATTCCAGTCTATAAGTAGGAAGCTCAACAGCAGGCCCTCAGTGGCCTGGGATCAAACCCAGGCCTCTCACATGACAGGCAAGTGTTTTACCACTGAGCCAAATCCTCATTAATGTCTACGACTAGGATTATAAATTTTGGTGAGACTACTGGGATAAGTAATAAATGCTGGATTGGAAGTGTAGCAAAAGAGGGGCTAAAGCCTCATCAGCCTGCTACTGGCAAATGCCGGTAGAAGCTGGATGCAAGCAGCTAAAAGTAGTTGTTGCAAGGGCTGGTGGTGCGGGGCAGAGGCACATCAGGAGCTTGGGATGCCAGATGCAGGGAATGTGGACGCACCAAGTAAGCACTGAGCTTTCCACCACCAGTCAGCCTGCTTCTTGTAGACTGATTCCGGCCTCTAATTAAAAAAGGGTTTACTCCATTCTCAAAGCATAAACTTTGGCTTTTTATAGCCAAAGCAGTGTGCTATTTTAAACATGTGTAGGAAATGCGTTTTCAGTTACAAACATGTGCTCCTCTGAATCTGTTCTTATTTGTTAGCAAAAGATGTGGGACAGGATGTTTTACTCTCCTGCTTTGGCCTTCCTGTATTGCTTAAGTCTGTTTAGAGAAAAGGAAAATAAAATGTTTCTGCTGTATAATTTCTATAAAGAGAAGCAACTCTCAAAATGAAAAAGTCTATGAAAAATATTTTACTACATCAAGATAATTTTCTTCCAATATGTTAGATTACTCCTGTAGATTGCTCCCTTAGAAAACCTCCCCACGCCTTGCATGTGGGGTGTGCAGCAGATGCTAACGTATGCACTGATAAAATGAGTCCACTCTGACATCCCAGAGCAGCTGTGGGTGCAGGGAGTCTCTCTCCAACCACAACTGTAATTGTAAAAGCTTTTCAAGATGCATGTCAGAAAAATGAGCAGCCCAACCTTGAAGGTCATTCTGGGTTTATCAGAAATCAAAGGCACACTGTATTATAACTAAATGTATTCCCATTTTCATGAATGACTGAGGACTTTTTTTACCCATGCTTTGGCAGAAATATCCTTGTAATCTGTAATGTCCCATTAGAGCTTTCAAAGAAATTCATTTTGCTTTTATAAAGCAGTCAGCAGTTCCTTAATCTACTGAAAAATATTTCCTTGGAATAGTTCCCAGGAAGAGCTCCTGGTAGAATCACCAGATTTCCTCTGTGCCCCTCTCCATTCTCTCTGCCCCACAAACTACCCTATATGCACAACTTTCCCTAAACAAACTACAGCCAGACTCCCCTTACCCCTTTTCTACAGCGTTGATACTGACACCTGTCCTTGCTGGGCCTGCAAAGCCCAATTTTAGGAGGAATCCTGCTAAGCCAGTTTAGAGAGAATCCTCTATGTTGATATCCAATCACTGTGCCTGCCTTCAGGAGGAATCTCGTTGAGTCTGTTCAGCAAGAATCCCCTCAGCCTTGATGTCTCTTAGTACTTTTTCACCCAGTGGCCCCCCTTTCTCCTATCTTTGTATAGAGTTGAGCTCTTTTCTCTAGAGATAATCTTGACAGCTATCAAAAAAACAAAAAAAGTCCTCAATCAAGTCTTCCTGACTATTTTAACAAAAGTCAGAGTAATTTTTCCTCTAACAAGCTGCAACGGGCAATGAAATGCCCTGGCCAGAGATGGGAGGGAGGGAAGAAAAGGAAATGTGGACATACACCCAGCCGAAGATCTCAGCTCCTGTGGGGTGAGCCTATTCCACACAACCCTGTCTTCTACTGTTCCCCTCTTGCCCCTCTGGGCCTATAAGTGGCAACAAAGTCCCATTATTATTAGTGCCAGGGACACCACACTCTTCCTGTCACTGTGGTTTTTCCATTACTTTGTGAGTTATTAAGCTCTCCTCCAAGCAGCGTAATTTGAGGATGCTATCTCTTTCTTGCTGGGTCTCCCTAATACAGACATTATCTTGGCTGACTTCTTATTTTAGAAAGGCAGACAAGAACATAGAAACATGGAGAGGGATTTCCATGACAGTGACTCAGAAATTTACACAAGCTGTTAAGCTGCCACTTCTCCCTCCTCTATGTTCATACTTACAACAGAGTGTTTTCTAAAATGTAGTTTCCATGTAGAATCTCAGAACATCAACAGGGATTATTTTAAGAAGAGGCAGCCAAAGAAGCTAGAAGTAAAACCTGTGCTAGCTGGAACTACGTTAGAAACATTAAGGTATAAGAATTTGTCTTTCTTTCCATCTGGCAGCTACATCCAGGTCACTTTCATAGTAACACTTTCAACAACTCCAAGAAAAGCTAAGTAATGATAGCAGATTCAAGTATGGCAACCCACGTAAAAGCTTGCTGAAGGCTAATTCCATATGTAGCCTAGAGCAGCATGTGTCAAATTCAGGTCACATTAGACTGCAAAAACAATTCAGTGGGTCATAACATTCATAAAATGGCAGATACTGTACACAATAGAAGATAAAAGTGAATCATACAGAGTAAGCATAAATATCAGTTCAGTAAGGCAAGCACAATAGTGTAGTACATCTGTAGTCCTAGCTACTCAGGAGGCTGAGGTGGGAAAACTGCTTGGGTTCAAGAGTTTTCTTTTCTTTTTTTCTTTCTTTTTTTTTTTTTGTGGTGCTGGGGATTGAATCCAGGGCTTTGGGCATGCTACACAAGTAAACTCTCATTAAGTTACATCCCCAGCTAGAGTCCAAGAAAAAAGGGGAAAAAAAAAAAAAAAGAAGCATGAAAGCTAGCACTCTGAAGAGAAAGCCTTTCAAACAATACAGTGAACACAAGGCTAAAAGCGTATTCCGTCAGCCTACAGGGTTTTTTTTTTTTTTTTAATCTCAACCTCACTAAAACTGTTTAACTTAATCACCCCATATAAACACAATGATAACTAAAATAAAAATTTCATAAAACGGGGGCTAGAACGATGGCTCGGTGGTTACGGTGCTTGCTTGGCATGTGCGAGTATGCGAGTTCGAACCCCAGCACCACATACACAACGAAGTATCCGAGGAATGAAAGATGAAAGTCACATGAAAAACGAAATAAAAAATGCTTCTCTCTGTACCCTCTTTTTTTAAAAAAAAAATAGCAATATTTTAACTAATGAATATAAGACACCTCTTGAAAGCATGCTGACTTAGAAAATGTTAACAGGGCCAGGTCTAGAGAACTCTTCACATTTCCAGGACATTCTGTTCTTCTACAGCTGCCTTCATCCACTTTCACGTCATTTCTACTGTGGTAGCAAGAGGTGAAATCCTTCTCTTTCTGAGATTTCTGTGTCACTACCATGCGATTTCTGCTACCTGGCAGCTCCAGTACAACAGAAACACTTGGGTAGGAAAATTACGATTATGCAGCAGATGCAGGATGCCGTGGAGGATATGGAGCAGGAAGCTCCACACTCATCTCCTCACATTAATCACCAAGGCAATGCCAGAGCAGCACTGTGCCCCAAGCACCTGCAGCTCTGAGCCAACATCAAGGCCAGAGCTGGAGGTAAATATCCCAGCCTCCTGGCCCCACACTGCACAGTCTCCAACTTCCACAGCAGGACTGAGTGACAGCTGTCACCAGCAGTAAGTAACCTGCCTGAGAACTCACTCTTAGCCAGCTGCCATCGTCCCTGTCTCCTCCCTCCTGGGCTTCCTGGAATCATCTCTCACATACACGAATTGCACGCAAACCTTTGTCTCAGGATCCGCTTCTGGGCAGGGACATATAGGGAGAGAACAACAGCATAACACTGCTGTTTAGAGTCAGAGCAACAAAGAGGAGAAAGGCCTGCTCTAGAAAAGCTCACAATCTAATAGAGAAATCCATGTGTGTTTTTAAAAAAAGAATATATAGAAGAAATAAAAACTTTACTGTTTGTACCAAAGATAAGTTATGTTCATGGAGGGAAGAAAGAACTGACAACCTAAGGGTCAAAGAAGACAGTGTGGGGAGACCTGTTCTATCCCAAGCAACTAGGGATGTTAAGAAAACAAAAGTTCCCTTAAGAGTCAGCTGGGTAGTCAGGGCCGTGCTTGGGATGTGGTCTATGTGTAGCCTGAGGCTGAGCCTTCCACTGCACGTCTCTTCCTTACTGTGATGCTTCACTTCTTACAGATAGGTTAAGAACAAAAGAATTTTTATTTCTTCAAAAGACAAAGAATTCTAGCCTTTTGCTAAAAATAATTGAAGTAGCCAGGCATGGAGGTACATGCCTGTAATTCCAGTGGCTAGGAGGCTGGGGCAGGAAGATTTCAAGTTCAAAGCCAGCCTCAGCAGCTTAGTGATATCCTGTATCCAAAAAAAAAAAAAAAGAAAAAAAAAGGCTGGAGATATGACTCAGTGCTTAAGTGTGTGGGGGTTTAATCCCTGATACCAAAAAGAAAATAAATAAATAAAATAAAAATATTTGAAGTTATATGGAAAATACAAAGGAAGAAAATATTAAATTCCTGACAACATTAAGAAAACTACCTAAAAATCACCTTTGATTCATCATTTTTCTTTAAGACACGGTTTCACTATGTTGCCCAGGCTGACCTTGAACCCTTGGATTCAAGTGATCTTCCTGCCACAGTCTCCTGAGTAGCTGGGACAATAGGCACATACCACTGTGCGTGGCTTAACTTTTTTACTTTCCTTTGAGGTCATGTGGGATGGGAGTGAGTACTTAACTCAAACCTTCAAAGTTCTGATGAACTGCTAATATTATCATTCAAAAATTATTTTCAGATATAAACTTTACATGTTCAGCTTTTCAGTCAACACTGTAAACCAGGGCTTCTTTCAGGCTGGAATTAAACGAGAAATAAAGCTCATTTTCCTTTGCCTCTTCCATCTTGGTAAATAGCTGAGCAAAGGCAGCGTAAGAGTTCAGCAGCATAACTCCCCCTCAGGAAAGGAGTCCTGAGCGCTGCAGTTAAGGCAGGTCCTTCCCAGGTGCCAAGTACACCTAGGACTAAGACTGAGTACTCACCCTGACCCAGCAGGGAGTGACGGCACAGCTGAAGGGGCATTAGCCTGTGGTTTTTCTTTCTCGTTTTGCTTGAAGAAGGATTTGGCTTCTTTAGATGTAGCATCCACTTCCTTAGTCACCCTGTTCCAAGGAAAGAGACATCAAATTTACAAAAGGAATAAGCAGAGAGAAGCAAAATCTAATAAGAGAATAAATGAAAACCAGGAACATGTCCACCATAGGGCTTGTAATAAATTCTGGGGGTTGAGCTTTATGATAAAAGTTTATTATAACAATCCTAGAGTAAAGGCACTTTCCCTAACAGAAGTTAACCAACGAACAACACAGGAAAATTTTATCTCCCTAAGACTTTCATTATGATGACAGCACGAAGCCCACGCCAGTAACCAATGACTTTCAGTGGTTATTTACAGGAAGGCTGAGAACAGCTCCACAGCGAACCTCACATGAAGAACAGTAGCCAGACTCAAGCTGAACAGAACCCCGGCATTATTTCAAGAAAATCAATAGCATGTGAACAACTGGAAACGTTCTACGGACGACTTCTTTCTGCTCTACACCTAAAATAACCCAAAGATATAATAGAGTCCCTTAAAACTGGATAAATCAGCGCTAATTTGGGAAAGACAGAATGATGCATGACCAAGAACCCAGCCTAATTAAAATCTGAAAAAAAATGCCCTCAATAAAACTGAGCCTTAAAGCATCAAATACGGACAGTTATGGCATCGGGAGTTCGGATGAAGAGAGATGTATCCAATGCCTGCCTTGGCTTGGCAGCCCAACAGAAACATCTGAGAAATTTTGTTTCAATTCCAAGCTATCAGTAGGAATGTCCAAGATTATGGCCACTGCATTATGAAATCATCCAGAAAAAGACTAACCAAGAATAATGATAGGAAAATCCTATAAATTCCATCTTGAGGGAATACAAGTCCCTGTAGATTCACCTTCAAGGAAAATGTGTTTATTAAGGTTCATCTCATTCCTGAAGTTAGTACTGGGTCAAGGGCACAAAAAGCGGTTAAGCTTGGAGCCAAATACCACATATCCAGGGGCACATGGGAAAGAAAATGAATATTTATGGTTGTATGCCCCCAAGTCTGGAATGGACTGCCACACAGCATGCAAACATGAATTTGACTAGAAAAGTGTCCTGTTGAAATTATTTTCTTTTATATATATATATATATATATATATATATATATATATATATATATATATATATATATATATATATATATATATATATATATATA
>PVKS010005643.1:0-50680 GCA_004027875.1 Aplodontia rufa | reverse complement strand
TTAGGTGATTTCTTTCATTGCCATATTAATAAAGTAAAAAACACACATACAAATCTCAGGCTTAACACAGATTTTCAGAGCAGCGGTCCAGAAAGAGTTCCTTTAAGTCTCTGCCCTGGGTAGACTGAGGATGACTAACCAGTTTTAAAAAAACAAAAACAAAAACCTTCACTTCACACATGGTGGTCTGAATACATGCTTTCCTCTCCACCTCCTACCAAAACAATACTCAATAGCGGTAAATAAATGTAAAATTATACAAAGATAATGAGAAAAGGTAAAACAAAACCACCACCACCAAAAAAACACCAAGTTTTCAGACAGTAAGCAGAGACAGTAGTAACTATTATTTTTGTATTCTCTCATCTTCTCAGCCTGCAACCATATCCCAAAATGAGCAAGCCAATCTGCACGGCAACACCCTCAAAAGCTCATCCAACTGAGACACGAGACCCTACGAAGAAGGCGGAGAGAAACAGGCATCAGAAGCAACCAGGCCTCAGATCCCTTCTCCACCTCAACACTCAGACTACTATCCTTCATTCCCAAGCCTGCAGGACCTATCACAGAAGATCCTGACTCACAAAGGAAAGGACTGAAGCTCATCCTGAAAACAGAACAACGAAGTGAAAACCCATTTTTATTCATTCTTCCCTTACCACAGCATCCTCTAAGGCCATCTGCTGTGGAGGGCACAGTTACAAGACAAGGAGCCACTCAACTCATGCTGGAGGTATCCCAGAAAGAAATACACACATACCACACTGCATTGTGCTACTGTTATGCTGAAGGATGCAACTTATTTGTTATATAAGCCTACCCCAGGCTAACCTCTTTACACCAATTCCACTCTTATGCATTTCAAAAGAGAAAACTGGGAAGTTACCAACAATAAAAGATAATTTCCTGTAAGTAAAGGAGGAGATCCCACAAAAATAGACACAATCCAGGCTCAGTGGTGCATACCTGTAATCCCTCCTACTGAGGAGGTTAAGGCAGGAGGATCCTTAAGTTCCAAGCCAGCCTCAGCAACTTGGTGAGGCCCTGTTGCAAAATCAGAAATAAGAATGGGAAATGTAGGTTCAGAGATAGAGCACCTTGGGTTCAATCCCCAGTACCAAGGAGGTTGTGGGAACCAGAGAACACTTGACCAAGCAAATGTTAAAAGACCCACATCAAGGCACACCATTGTGAGAAATTTTAGAATGTTGGTGAGAGAAGATGAAGATCAAGTGGCCCAAGTCAGAAAGAAAGGAAAGCAGCGCTTATGCAACACATTTGGTTTCGATGTTTTCCTGTTTTACTGTGAGACTGACAAGATGTACAGCAGCCACCTACGTAAACGTTCCGGGAAAAGCAAGCAAGTGGATCCTGGCTCTGTGTTAGACAACAGACATAAAGGACAAATAAAGAAACAGGGCGTGGCTTCTGCCCTTAAGGAGCTCACAGTCCAGCATGACACCCGAGCGTGAAATCAAGTCATGACAACCCACCACCATGCCACAGAAGAGGCACGAGGAACGTATAACCTGTGGCAACATCTTTACTTCTTAGTGCCAAAGTCTTACCAGTATTTGCTAGGAAACACGTTACATCAACTGCTGTCCTCAGGGACTTTAAGAACTAACACAAAGATTACTCCGCAGATAGTGAATCTAGAACTCCATTTTTAACAAGCAATAAGAGATCAAGGGGCTAGGGATGTGGCTCAGGGGTAGAGGCTTGCTTGCCTGGCATAAATGAGACCTTGGGTTCCATCCCTAGCAGCGCCCCCCAATCCCCAAAAATAACAACAACAACAAAAAAAAAACTTCAAGTAGGAGAATAGTTAAGTTATAGACCATTTTATATACAAGAGGGAAACTGATAGGAAAAGGCCTATTATTAGCAATAATTAGTTCAAGTATTCAAGCATTCTTGAACACTAATGCCATTTTCACTTACTCAGTAATTCCTGAAGCCTTTACTTGGGGAGAAGTTTTTCCATGACTGGTCTTTTCCAAAAGGTGAATCATTAGGAAAGTCTGAGCTAACTGGCTCAGCTGGTTATGTGATATGGAAGGATAAAAAGTGCTATTTCCCTCATTTCCCAGGGTAAATAAACTACACATTTTTCAAGTGGGGGAAAAAAACAAGACAGCAGAAATCCAAAATTTAATTAAAATAATTATAAAAAACAACTGAAAGACTAGCTTTGTACTAACACTACCTTATGCTTAATTACACTTACAAATTCTTCCCAGGCTTCACCAGCTCTTTCTCTCATTTCTTAAAGGTGCAGTAATGCTCTTAACTTGATACCAAGACAAAAAGAAAAATCAGAACGACATCGAGATTAAAAGATACGCTCAGGGCTGGAGCGGTGGCTCAGCAGTTACAAGCGCAAGGACGCGAGTTCAAACCCCAGCACTACGTACACACCAAGTGTTGGAGCAACTGAGGCCACATGAAAAACTAAATAAAACTGATTCTCCCTTTGTCCCTCTCTCTCTCACTATCCCTTTTTTTTTTTTAAAGATATACTCAAATCCACACACCAAACCCGTATATGGGTTGTCAATTAAAATCCATATCTCCCAAGTTCCCTCAAGAGAATTCCTTATAACACCTAAATTTAAGTATAAATAATTTAAGCTTTAAAAAAAATCTTGCCAACTATTAATAGGGTTTTTGTTCTTTTTAAGGAGTGAGTTTCACTTGCCCTCTCATATATTTTTGTAACATATGAGTTTTTAAAATAATAAGCATGCGTTACTTTTCAAATATAAATAAAAACACGCTTGTGAGAGTATGTATTCATGGGGAAAAGTGCCTCCATATTCTTTCCTTGTGTTCTTTTTGATAGGACATGGTGCTGCCCTCTTCTGACAAATGCTGGAAGTGGCTGACTCCCTGATAACCATTAAAATTACCATCCACTTGCCAAAAACGAAATGACCTCTGTGGCATATAAACGCTGTATTTATAAACAAGTCCATGAATGTAATTTGATCAGAAATGTAATGATTTCTCATAATTACAGTTACTGACCGGCTTTCTGTACTCTTTATGTAGACCACTGGTAAAATTATAAATAAATTTTTCTAAGGTATTCCACATACCCCAAGCTGAGACAGATTTAACTTCCAAAAAATTTTAAGCCTGTATTTCTAATGGTAATTAGTACATTTTCTATATTATTTTTATAGGATTTCCAAACCACTGAAAACTCTGTGTTCTGCTACCCCTGTTGGACAACACAATGGCTTCCAATGTGATTATTAATTCATATCAATAATTATTTAATGGGCCCCCAAAATGATTAATAACAAAGGAAAAGGGTGCCCTACAGTGGAGAACTCTGAAAGGCACTGCACTAACTGGGTAACTTGTCACCAGGAGCATTGGGTTCCCAGATAGATGAAAAGCATCGCTAATACAATGTTTTTATCTAACACAATCTGAAACTAACAGGAGAAAATGCAATGATCCTCTATCGGCATTCAGCAACACAAGAATGGTCTACCAGACTCAGTTCACTTAAAACAGGGTCTCACTACGTGGCCAGGCCAGCCTGAAGACTCCTACTTGGCGATATTACACGCCAGGCTGCTCTTAGGTTCTTTCTTACTTTTTTAAAGAGAGAGTGAGAGAGAGTAAGAGAATCAATTTTATTTATTTATTTGGTTTGTTTACTGGACACTCAGTTGTGTATGTGGTGCTGGGATTTGAATCTGGGTCCTCATGCATACCAGGTAAACACTCTAACCACTGAACCACCACTCCAGCCCTGGTCTAGACTTTTTTTTTTTTTTTAGAGACAGTGAGAGGAAGAGAGAGGAGAGAGAAAGAAACAGAGAGAGAGAGAATGAATCAATTTTTATTTATTTTTTTTTCTGGCTTTCATTTCTCGACATTTAGTTGTGTATGTGGGGCTACAGTTTGAATATGGGTCCTTGCACATACCAGGCAACTGCTGAGTCCACTAGAGCCCGTGATCTAGACTTTTTTTTAAAGAGAAAAGGACATCGAGAGAGAGAGAGACAGAGAGAGAGAGAGAGAGAGAGAGAAAAGACAGACAAAGAGAGAGAGAATCAACCTTCACTGAGTTTTTCACATGACCTTCATTGCTCTGACACTTAGCTGTGTACTCGGGTGCTGGGATTTGAACCCGTGTATTTGCCTGTGCTAGACAAGTGTCGTAACTGCCGAGCCACTGCTCCAGCCCCCCTCCCCCTTTTTTTTTAAAGAGAGAGAGGAACAGCATGAGAGAGAAAGAATCAATTTATTTAGTTTTTCATGTGGCCTTCGTTGCTCCAACACTTTAGTTTGTACGTGGTGATGGGGTTTGAACTCACGTCCTCATGCATGCCAGGCAAGCGCCATAACTGCTGAGCTACCACTCCAACCCCCCAGGACACCCCCACCCAGACTCTTAAAAGACCAAATGCAGTAAGTATTTAAATCATGAACTGCATAAGAAATAAAATTAGCAAGGACATCATCGGGATAACTGGGGAAAATCAGAATGGAATCACACAGTGCTACTCAAAGGATGGGCTATAAAAACTACCTGTTATTGGAAAAAAAAATATCTATTACTGTTCCAAGATAGGCATAGAAATTGAGAGTACTGGGGCTGGAGTGGTGGCTTAGCGGTTTCGGTGCTTGCCTGGCAAGCACGAGGACCCGGGTTCAAACCCCAGCACCAAATACTCAACTGAGTGTTGGAGCAACAAAGGCCATGTGAAAAAAAACTAAATACAGTTGTTTCTCTCTTTCTCTCTCACTGTCCCTCTCTCTTTAAAAAAAAAAAAAAAAATTGAGAGTACTGGAGTTGGGGTAATTTAGCTCAGTGGCAGAGCGCTTGCCTAGCACTCACAAGGTCCTGAGTTGGATCCTCAGCCCTGAAAAAAAAAAGAAAAAAAAAAAAAGAAGTTGAAAGTACTTAGAAAACTGTGATACTGACAATATCACAATATTCAAGACATGATCAGTAGAGTCAATGCATTAAACAAAACTAATTTAGTCAATGTCAAACTTCCAAAGTGAGTCATATGTGATATAAACTATATCAGTTATCCACAGTAAAACCATATTAGAGTGGGTATGATATTTCAGGGTTACTGTGTCAACTGAAATTCAAAAATCAAATAAATATAAGTATTTTTTTAACAAATGTTTTATTAAGCAAGTATGGTTTTTATTTTTTATTTTATTAATTTTTTTTTTTTTTTTTAAAGAGAGGGACAATGAAAGAGAAAGAGAATCAATTTTATTTAGTTTTTCATGTGGCTTTCTTTTCTCTGACGCTGCTGGGTATGTGGTGCTGGGGTTTGAACCTGTGACCCCCCACATGCCAGGGACGTGCTATAACCGCTGAGCCACTGCTCCAGCCCCGCAAGTGTGATTTTTAAAAGTAAAATTGGTATTCTTTTTATTCCTAATTTATTGACGACAAAGCAAGCCTTGCTGGATGTTTCTGTAAAGAAATCACACAGAACATTCTGAAAGCAGCAGCAGCAGTGAACGAGAAGAACAACTCACATCACACTGGCCTGATGATGATCCCTCATCTATTGACTTTTGTGTTTGATCATACAGTACCAAAATTAAAATGAGTTCTTTTCAGAGATGTTCTGGCTAATGGAGCAACGAATCCATCCAACTTCAGTAGCATTTATATACAAAACATGAAGAAAAAAGTTCAAAATCAAAAGACAAGTATTGAACTAAAAAACCAATAGAAACAGATGTAAAATTTTATGTATTAACATTAGTGCACTGTAATCTTCTTAAAAAAAAAAAGAGACAGTTGTGTTGGGCACAGTAGCACACACCTATAATCTCAATGGCTTGAGAGGCTGAGGAGCAAGAGGACCCACAAGTTCAAAGTCAGCCTCAACAACATATCAAGGTCCTCTTTCAAAATTGAAAAAAAAGGAGGAGGCTGGGGTTGCAGCTTAGAGGTTAAACGTCCCTGGATTTATTCCCCAGTGCCAAAAAACAAAACAAAACAAAACAGACAATTAACTTTGCCTTTTGAAAAAGGACTTGTGTTTGCTGAAACTAAAACACAAACCCATTGCCTAGATGTAAGTAAAAGACTGTATCAACGATGTTTGCTTAGGAACATCAACAAATTCAAAGGGTAATTCAAGTACAACTTTCCAATGACAACATAGCTTCAAGTATTCAGTCTTACAATACCAAAAGCTATAATAAAATCAGCAAAGTACAGTTGGGCATGGTGGCTATGCCTATAATCCCTGACACTTGGGAAGCTGAGGCAGGAGGATCAAAGTTCAAAGCCAGCCTCAACAACTTAGTACTTAGTGAGTCCCTAAGTAACTTAGTGAGACCCTGTCTTAAAATAAAAAATAAAGAGGGCTGGGAATGTGGCTCAGTGGCTAAGCACCCCTGAATTCAATATCTAGTACAAAAAATAAAAAAATAAATAAATAGCAATTTATTTTTTTCAATACAACTTTCAGAATGCCAGCTACTGCTAACATGATAAATTCCTTTATCACATCTGTGATTTAAACAGGAGGGTGATATAAAGTATTCTTTATAATAAAACTAGGACCATATCCACAACAGATGTGATTTGGAGTCAATTTTATTTTTTCTTCCACTTAGTTGTGTATGTGGTGCTGGGGATTGAACCCAAATCCTGGCTCATGCCAGGCAAGTGCTCTACCACTGAGCCACCTCTCCAACTCTTTTTTTTTTTTAAAGAGAGAGGGACAGTGAAAGAATCAGTTTTATTTGGTTTTTCATGTGGCTTTCGTTGCTCTGAGACCTTGCTGTGTACATGGTGCTGGGGTTTGAACCCATGCACTCCTGCATGCCAGGCAAGTACCGAGCCACTGCTCCATCCCCTAGAATTCCCTTTTATTGTGTTTTTCAAAAGCACTCATCTACAGTAGACTGGAAAATTTAAATCATAAAAAGTAAACTACTTTAAAGATAAATTTACTGGGTGAGAGGTACACTGCATTACAAAGGAGAACGTCCTTGTGTTTAGGAACACAAGTGTCCTTGTGCTAAGGAACTAAGAGTTAAGTGTTACAATGTCTACAAGTAATTCTCAAATGGTTCCTGTAAGATAAGAAAAAGAAAAATATAAATTTACATAGTTAAAGAGAGGTAAAACATTAGCCAATGGTCGATCTGACTATCCTGTAACATTTCTGTGACATTTTCAGAAATGGTAGGAAAAAAGTTTAAAACAGTAAATAAAAAGCTTTGGTCCATACTATTTATAAAACAGGCAATACCAAATTCCATTTTCCAAAATATATTTTCACTGGATAAAATACAATTGGCCCTCTGTATCAGCGGGTTCTTTATCTAGTAGATTCAACCAAGTATGGAAAGAAACATTTAGAAAAAAAAGTTGTGTCAGCTACAGCACATGTCCTTGTCATTACAACCATCCACATGGCATATATATTGTATTAGGTATTACAAATAATTTAGAGATGATTTAATGTATACAGGAGGTTGTACTTAGGTTATAAGCAAATACTATGCCATTTTGTATACAGACTCAAGCCTCTGCAGTCTTTGGTGTCCTCAGGAGGTCCTGGCAAAATCTCCCATAAACACTGAGGGATGACTGCAACCATCAGAAAACAGGTATCTTTTTTTTTTTTAAGAGAGAATATATTTTATTTATTCCTTCATGTGGCCTTTATTTCGCTGACACTCAGCTGTGTATGTGGTATTGGGGTTCAAACCCAGCTCCTCGCGCATGCCAGGCAAGCACTTCAACCGCTGAGCCACTGCTCCAGCCCCAACAGGTATCATTTTTTTATTTTGTGTGTGTGTGTGTGTGTGTGTGTGTGCGTGCGCGCGCGCTTAAAGAGAGAGAGGAAGAGTGTGAGAGAGAAAGAGAATCAATTTTATTTAGTTTTTTATCTGGTTTTTGTTGTTCTGACACTTTGTTGTGTATGTGGTGTTGGGATTCGAACTTGCATTCTTGCACATGCCAGGCAAGCGCCATAACCACTGAGCCACCACCATTCCAGCCCCGATAGGTAATATTTTTAGAAATGATAATTTTAAGCTGGGTATGGCAGCATATGCCTATAATCCCAGTGACCCAGGAGGCTTAGGCAGGAGGATCACAAAGGAAATCTCAGCAACTTATCAAGGCCCTAAAAGCAACTTAATGAGACCCCACCTCAGAAAAAGGTGGGGGGCTTAGTGCTTAAGGGCACTTGGGTTCAATCCCCAGTACCCTCCCCACCAAGAAAATCATTTTAGGGGAAAGTCTACTTTCAGAGACCCCTAATTTATTACTGTCAAGGAAAATAAATGAGACCACTTATTGATCGGCACGTCATTTGTTCTCATTTAGCTCAAAGTTACAGACTTGCTGTTTTCACGTAATAAATTTAAATAAACGAGAAAAGAGAAAATTCTGGAAATGTGGCTCTTGCCTATAAGAGTCAGGAGGCTAAATGGGTCAAGGGAATAAGCCTCTACTGTTTTTCTAAAGTATAGTAAACAAGCTTCATAAATCCATTTAAACAATAATACTAAGATAAAGAAACACTACTAGAACCAAATTTCCCCTCTAGGATTGAACCCAGAAGTGCTTAATCAATGAGCCACATCCCAGCCCTTTTTTATTTTTTATTTTGAGACAGGTCTCACTAAGTTACTCGGGGCCTTGCTAAGTGTTGAGGCTGGCTTTGAACTTGTGCTCCTCCTGTGTCAGCCTCCAGAGCCTTTGGGATCACGAGTCTGGCTCTCCTAGCATTTTCAATTCCTATCTGATTTCAGAGGCCTTACTGTGGCTTCCATTTCACAGACAAGGAAATAAAGAATAATGACTCAAAATCACAAAGCACAGCAGTGAGCAACAGAAACACAAACTCTTCTAAAATATTAAGATGGACCAGAATAAGAAGAGACGCCTACCATCATTTACAAAGTTGCTCATTTTGAAAAGCACAAGTTTCAAAGTCTGTAAAGATCCTCTTACCTCACTTCTTCACCAGCAAAATCAAACACCTTGGTGATTTTAACTTTTTCGGTTTCTTTAGGTTTCTCTAGCTCTTCTGCTTTGACCAACAATTTATTTGAACTCATCTCTTCAGTCTCCTCTCCTAGCTATGAAAAAAGAAAAGCAAGAAATGTAATCAATTTCATCAAAGCATGAACCTACAAGTCATCTAAACATGCAGCTTACGGCTAGTCTTAATGTTTCAACTCTCATCAGTTAATGACTGATCTGTTTAGAAAGCCATTTTTCGAGGGTGTGGGGGGAAAACAGCTGAAATCTGATCCCAGGGTGATTTTTACAGTTTGAAATTTGTGTACATTAATTTTAAAGAAATATAACTGAAAAAATAAACCCACTGTCCATCAACACCATATAGCATCCCATTATCCTGGTTTTTTCAATAGCTGTCTTTTTGCTCTAATTTCACCTTTGCAGTTACTATTTATTTAATTACAGCATTACAGTTACACATAGTAGTTGGGTTCTTCTGGACAAAACCACATGCATGGAATTTGATGTCAGTTTTCCTCCTGTTACCCAGTCCCAGCTTCTCTTTCTTCTACTCTGATAGACTTTCTCTTGCTCATCTATTTATTTATTAATTTATTTGTGTACCAGGGATTGAACCCAGGGGTGCTTAACTACTGAGCCACATCCCCAGCTCATTTTTACTTTTTATTTTGAGACAGGGTCTCGGTAAGTTGCTTAGGGCCTTGCAGTTACTGAGGCTGGCTTAGAACTTGTGATCCTCCTGACTCAGCCTCCCGAACTGCTGAGATTACAGGCATGTGCTATCTTTTTTTCTTTGATTCTTTTTACTTACACATCCAGAAGAAATTCTGTATTATATGTGCACATAACATGATTTTTAAAGAGTTCATTCTGCATTGCCTCCCCTTGCTCATCCTTCTATTCCCCCTTTTGATCTTCTCCTTCTACACTACTGATCTTCCCCCGCTACTTTATGAAATCTTATCCTTCCCTCCCCCTTTCTTTCTTCTTTCCTTCCTTCCTTTCTTTCCTTTTAAAGGAAAGGATAGAAATGAGGAATGGTGAGGGAAACTTTTTTTTTAATCAGAGTTGAGTGGGGGCGGGGCTGGAATGGTGGCTTGGCAGTTGTGGCGCTTGCCCGGCATGCACAAGTACGCAAGTTCAAACCCCAGCACCCGTGTAGTACACAATGAAGTCTCCGAGCAACGAAAGCCAAGTGAAAAACTTAATAAAAATTGCTTCTCTCCCTCCCTCTCTCCGTCCTTCTCTCTTTAAATAAAAAAGAGTTGAGTAGGGGCTGGAGCAGTGGCTCAGTGGTTACTGCACTTGCCTGGCATGCGCAAGCACCTGGGTTCAAACCCCAGCACTACATACACAGCTAAGTGTTGGAGCAATGGAAACCAGACGAAAAAATAAAAATTGCTTCTCTCTCTCACTCACTCTCTCTATCCCTCTCTCTTTATTAAAAACAAAAAAAGAGGTGAGTAGTTTTATAATCATAAATGTGTATAAAGGGGCTGGAGCGGTGGCTTGATGGTTACGCCGCCTGGCATGCCCAAGTATGTGGGTTCAAACCCCAGCACCACGTACACAACAAAGTGTCAGAGCAACGAAAATCACAGGAAAAAATAAATAAAAATTGTTTCTCTCTGTCTCCCTCCTCTCTCTGTCTCTCAATCTTTAAAAAAAAAAAGTGCATAAAGTAACAATGCTATGCATTTGATCGTAAACCAGTTACGCCAACAATGCCCACGCCCCAGTCTCTTGATTCTTCTATATTATGCCCCTAATGAATACAACTGACTATATATATAGAAGTATAAGACTGTGAATTTTGCAGAATTAAATGACTACGTACACAATATTTGACTTCTCAGGGAGGTAAAGGGTATGCTACATTGTTGGTTGTCTCCCTAGATCGTGCGGGAAACTTTTTAAAAAGAGAGGGGCTGGAGCAGTGGTTCAGCAGTTAAGGCACTTGCCTGGCATCCGTGAGGATGCAGTTTTGAACCCTAGTACCACATACACAATAAAGTGTCAGAGCAATGAAGGCCACATGAAAAACTAAATAAAACGGATTCTCTCTCTCTCATTGTCCCTCTCTTTATTAAAACAGAGAGAGAATCCACTTTATTTATTTTTCTATCTGGCCCTTGTTTCTCTGCTACTTGGTTGTGTATGTGATGCTGGGGTTCAAACCCGCATCCTTGCACATGCCAGGCAAGCGCTCAAACCACTAAGCCACAGCCCAGCCCTGTGCTCCCTTTCCCTCATTTTACTCTAGTTTCTGCATATGAGAGAAAACATTTGACCTTTGAGTTTCTGAGTTTGGCTTACTTAATTTAGCATGATGTTCTCCATTTCCATCCATTTACCAGCAAATTCCATAATTTCATTCTTTACGGGCTGAGTAAAACTTCAAGGTGAATATATACCATAGTTTCTTAATCCATTCATCTACTGATGGCCATCTGTAGGGATTCCATGATTTAGCTACTGTGAACTGTGCTGCTGTAAACACTGGGGTGGATGTATCACTGTACTGTACTGATTTCAGTTCTTCTGGAAAAATACCACAAAGTAGAAAAGCTGGATCTTACGGTGGTTCCACTCCCAATTTCTTGAGGAATCTCTATACTGAGAAAGGTTTACTTTCATAATATGGAATACTTTTTGTTTCACTTAGTAAAGTGACTATCAAAAATTATCTAGTCTGCTTTCTGTTTTAAGATTCAAATCTCAATTTGTAAGTTAAAAAAAAAACAAACAAACCACTATCTGGGAACCTTGGTGTATTTCTGGAGAGAGGCTCATCTCATTAACCTCCAGCCTTACCTTCACCTGCGTGTTCGAGGGCAATTTTGATTTTGGTCCCACGTCGTTGAGGAAGCTGGCCCAGAGCTCATCCTCCTTCTTTTTCCTTGCATCCTCGGACCCATTACCTTTTTCCTGATCTTCTGTTTCTTCTTCTTCCTCACTGCTGCTTCCTCCAGATTCAGCCTTGGTGTCTTCTTCTTCCTCTTCTAACAAGAGGCCACTTTGTTTTCTCTTCCTAAACACCAACAGTTACCAGGAAAAGCAAAGACAAGACAGACAAGGTAAAATGCTTTGTCACCCCTTCCTCAATGCCAAACGTTATCTTGCACACCTGAAAAAAAAATAGATCTGGGATTATTAGGAAACATAATGGAGGGAATGGGGAGATAAAATGAAATTTTACAGAAGAAAAGAACTGAGCTCTTACCGTTATCACTCTTCCTAATCACTTAGAGTCAACATAGTGCTCTAAGTCAGGAACCGTTATTTTCACGAACAAACAAACAAACAAAAAAACCACCCAAAACCACCTCACAGAATCAATCTGTTCAAAAAGAGTATTCTCTCTCTCTTATTTTGGTACTGGGGATTGAACCCCAAAATACTTTACCACTGAGTAACATCCCCAACCCTTTTATTTTTTAATTTTATTTTTTATTTGGAGAAAGGGTCTTGCTAAGTCACTTAGGGCCTCACTTAGTTGCTGAGCCTGGCCTCGAATATGACAGCCTCAGCCTCCCAACTCACTGGGATTACAGGAGTGTTCCACTCTACCCAGCTATTTGTGCTATTTCTTCCAGAAGTTCTCGGGGCAAAAAATATATCAACGTTGTGTTCTAATTTCTGGAAAAAAAAATCAAAACTGGAATAGAGACAAAAGAATTGGGTTCAAAACCTGTACAGTATATTGCTTTTTGTACTATTTTGGCTTTAAGTGAATCGTCCAGATCTAAAAATTCTACCCCCCCCTTTCATAAACTATAATCTGCTTTTGGCTTCAATGCCCAGGAAGACAGAAACAGTAGTGAGGTGAAAGACTCCCAAAGAAGATGCCCTTGACTTAAATTACGTATCAAAATTTTCCGAATTTTGATAGAGGTGTAATTCACTACAGGCCTATGAAAGAAAATCTGTCAAAAAAATTGAACTGTACATAACCTTAGATCAAACAATTCTACAACTATAAATCTAACTTACAAGTAAGTATACTTGTACATGCATATAAGGACATGTACAAAAACATTTACTACAGTCTTGCTTATTGTACTAAAAACTAGATATGGGGGCTGGAGTGGTGGCTCAGTGGTTATGGTGCTTACCTGGCATTGGCTAGTACGCGGGTTCGAACCCTAGCACCTCATCTGAGCAACAAGGGCCACAAGAAAAACTAAATAAAACTGATTTTGTCCTGTCCTTCTCTCACTCTCTCTCTCTCACTGTCCCTCTCTCTTAACAACATGGTCACTGAGAAAGTGATGTATGTTTGAATGTACTGCCATGCCACTTCCAAGCCGTGAAACAAGGATAGTGAGAAACAATGTCGAAGGCTGCTACCATTAGGATTTTCTTAAAATTAAGAGGGTAGGAAACATATACATACTCGTTTCACCTGCACAGAACACCTTTGGTAAGCAAAGTACCAGCATTAGGATGTACATGCTTTAACCATGTACACATTTTATCTATTAGCCCCCCTCCTCGATTTTTTAATTAACCCTAAAGAGTTTGCTGGATGTGGAGGCACATTCCTTAAGTCCAACAACTCAGGAGGCTGAGGCAAGAGGATCTTAAGTTCAAGGCCAGCCTTGAACTTAGCAAGAACTTGTCTCAAAGTAAAAAAGTAAAAACAGGCTAGGGATGTAGCTCAGTGATAGAGCACCCCTGGGTTCAACCATCAGTACCAAAAAAAAAAAAAAAAAAAAAAAAGAAAGGCCACCAAGTAAATAAATGAAAAATAAACTTAAGATTTTTTTAAGCTTGCCAGAGACCAAGAATTTATTTCCAAAACATCAGCATATATTTTCCTCAAAGAGAAAAGGGTGAGTCGGGTGCAGTGGCTCACACCTGTAATCCCAGCAACTCAGGAGGCTGAGGGATGAGGATTCCAAGTTCAAGCGAGCCTCCGCAACTTAGCGAGGCCCTAAGCAACTTAGCAAAATCCTGCCTCAAAATAAAATATGAAAAGGGCTGGAGATGTGGCTCCGTGATTAAGAGTCCCTGGGTTCAATCCCTGGTACCCCGCTCCCACCCCAAAAAAGAGAGAAGGGTCAGAAACTCCAGCAATAAGAATTCTATCATCAGACTAATCTCAACAATTAGGACAACTGCACCAGGATCCCCTGACTTCTAGGGCACTTGAGAGCAGCATCACCTGGCCGGAATGCTCTGAGCCTTTCTCCTTTTCCCTTTCGTTTTCTGTGTCTGCTCTTCACCATCCACTTCATCTTCCTTCACTAATTCATTTACATCATCTTCACTATACTCTCCACCTGAAATCACATAACAGGGCGGTCAGACAGACAGCAACAGAGATTTTCACATCATGATTAGACATTTTCATTATGAAAAAAGTCTAGCATTTTTCCTTCTTCTTCACCTGAACACCACTACCTTACGTTGTCCTACCGCAGGCTTCCACAGCGATCCTTATGTCCTCCTACAACGCATCCACTTACGCGTCAGGTCTGCGGTTCTTGCTGTGCTGTACACCCCGTGCACATTCGTTGAACACAAAGACTTTGCTGCTGCTGCTGTTTTTTCTTCCAGGTACCAGGGATTGAACCCAGAGGCTTTCAACTCTGAGCCACATCCCTACCCCTTTTAATTTTTGATTTTGAGATAGGATTTTGCTAAGTTGCTCAGGGCCTAAGTTGCTGAGGCTGACTTTGAACTTGTGATCCTCTTGCCTCAGCCTCCCAAGCTGCTGCGATTACAGGTGTGTGCCACCATGTCCAGCAGCTTGTCCTGATTTGTAAATATTTGCTTAATGAATGAGTGAATAAACAAATGAATGGAAATTCTAAATCTACTAAAGTATTTTTCAAAGAAGAAACTGAAATTTCCACCTCATTTTACATATCTTTCAAAAGTAACCACTTTTTTTTTTGTTTCTCTAATACTTAGTTGTGTATGTGATGCTCGGATTCGAACACAGGCCCTCATGCACACCAGGCAAGCACCATAACTGCTGAGCCACCGCTCCAGCCCTGGGATTTGTTGTTACATATTCACACATGCACACAATACACAATATAACTAGGCCAGAATTTCTTCTCTAATTTTATTTTCTATTTTTTTTTTATTTTAAAGAGAGAGGGACAGTGAGAGAAAGAGAGAATCAACCCTATTCAGTTTTTCATGTGGCCTTAGCTGCTCCTACATACCACTGCACATGTGGTCCTGGGATTTGAACTCGTGTCCTTGCGCATGCCAGGCAAGCGCTAGAACCATTGAACCACTGTCACAGCCCTCTTCTCTAACTTTATATAAAAATGAAAATAATTTTCAATAGGACATTTTCCCAGTGTAATTCATATTTGCATGGGTTCTTTGTTCTCCATTTTTTATTGGTGCTTTCATTGTACACACTGATAGGATCTGTTACATATTCTTACATGCACATGATATAACAATATAATCTGGCTAATATTTCCCCCTCCCTCCCTGCCTCCCACCACTTGGTCCCTTTCATGAGACCTGCCCCCATTTCTTTTCCTTTTTCCTCCCTAGCTTCCACATGTGAAGGAAAAATACAACCCTTAACCTTCTGAGCTTGACTCATTTTGCTTAACGTAAGGCTCTCTAGTTTCACCCACTTTCCCAAAGATGATGCAATTTCATTTTTCTTTGCAGCTGAATAAAACTCTATTGTGCATATAGACCACACTTGCTTTATCCATTCATGCACTGATGGGCACCTAGGCTGGCTCCACAATTTGGCTATTGTGAATTGCGCTGCTGCAAACATGGGCATGCAAGTATCCCGGAAGTAAGATGACTTCAATTCTTCAGGATAAATGATGAGAAGTGGTACGGTCAGTCAAGTGACCCTCCACAGAGATGTACCAATTTACCACCCGCCAATGTAAAAATGTTCCTTTTCTCCACCTCCTTTCCAGTATTTATTATTTTTTGTATTCTCGATGACTACCATTCTGACTGGTGTTAGGATAAAATCCCAGTTTTGATTTGCATTTCCCAAACTGCTAATGATGTTGAACATGTTTTCATATATTTGTTGGCTGTCTATATTTCTTCTTTTGAGAAGTCTGTTTAACTCATTTGATTGGGTTATTTTTGTGTAAAGTTCTTTGCATTCTTTATATATTCTAGGTATTAACCCTCTGTCAGAAGAGTACACAGCACAGGCTGGAGCAGTGGCTCGGCGGTTACGGTGCTTGCCTGGCATGCGCAAGCACCTGGGTTCAAACCCCAGCACCCGCATACACAACTAAGCGTCAGCAACGAAAGCCATGTGAAAAACTCAATAAAAAATTGATTCTCTCTGTGGAAAAAAAAAAAGAAGAGTAGATAGCAAAGATTTTCTCCCATTCTGAAGATTCTCAACATTCCTAAGTTTCTTTGCGTGTGCAAAAGCTTTTTAATTTGAAGCCATCCCATTTATTAACTCTTGGCATCATTTCCTGAGCTTTAGGGTCCTATTGAGAAAGTCCTTGCTGTTTCCTATATGCTGGAGTGTTGACCCTACATTCTCTTCTAGGAGTTGCATAGTTTCTGGTCTAATTACTTGGTCTTTATGCCCTTTGAGTTGATTTTTGTGCAGGGTGAGAGATAAGGGTCTAGTTTCATTCTTCTATATATAGATAACCAGTTTCACTGGCCTATGTGTCTATTTTTATGCCAGTACCGTGCGGTTTTTGTTAGTGTAGCTCTGTAATATAATTTGAAGTCACGTACTGTGATGCATTGTTTTGGCTTAGAATTGCTTTGGCTATTCTGAGTCTATTATTCTTCCAAATGAATTTCAGGACTGTTTTTTTCTAGTTCTGTGTCAAAATGTATATTTTGATCTGATTCATCATAAAAGGGATTCTTGAATAAAAACCCAGGTAATTTCAGGTATGAGACAAGGAAAAATCAAGGTGAAACCAGGACACTGTGCATATATATCAGAAAGCAGGAAGTTATTTAAAATAACAGGCTACGTTAAAAGGGTGCAGGGCCAAGTATAGTGGTGCATGCCGGTAATCCCAGCAACTCAGGAAGCCAAGGCAGGAGGATAACAAGCTCAAGGCCAGCCTCAGGAACTGGGTGTGACACTATCTCAAAAAAAAAAAAAAAAAAAAAAAAAAAAAAAAGTTATATTTTACAGAATAATATCAACAAGTAAATGTAGAAGAATCACAGAATAAGGAAAATATCACTTCTCAAACTCAAAGGAGAATTTTAGGGAAGGGTTATTAAGTAATGTTAAAGAACAAAGAAATTAAAAAAAAAAAAACCAAAGCAATTGTGGGGGCTGGAGCGGTGACTCAGCAGTTACAGCGCTTGCCTGGCATGCTCGAGGACCCAGGTTCAAACCCCAGCACCACATACACAACTCAGTGCCAAAGAAACAAAAGCCAGCTGAAAAAATAAAAGTTCATTTTCTCTTTCCTCTCTTAAAAAAAGCAATTTAAGTTTAACCACTACACATTCTCCTTCTGCCTCTCCTCCTCTCCTCTGTACTCTCTCTCTTTTTTGGTACTGGGGATTGAACTAGGGATGCTTAACCACTCAGCCATATCTCCAGCCCTTTTTATTTTGAAACAGGGTCCAAGAAGCTGAGAGCCTCGCTAAATTGCTGAGGTTGGCCTTAAACTTGTGATCCTCCTGCCTCAGTCTCCCAAGTAACGGGGATTGCAGGCATGCACCACATTGCCCGGTAACCATTACATACATTGCCACACAGAATATTCTCCAGGTCCAAAGGGGGGGAAAATTTATAACAGTGGGTTACACTGTCATCACTTGGATGTAGATGTCACAACTATGGGAGTCACTTAGGTATTGTCTTCTGATGTCAGGCAATAAAAAACTCACAGTTCATCCATAACATATTCTAGCCAATAATATTTTATTGGAACTCATCAAGCACTTAGACCCAAATTCCCTTTTACAGAAAACTTGAAGAACAAGAAATGACCCAAAACATCACCATGAGGAACAGACAGACAAATCCAGAAGACACTGCAAGACACCTGGTCTAATGTCCCCTCTCACCACTCCTATTTTATACTGGAAATATCAAGTACAATAAGGCAAGCCAAAGAAATATAAAAGTATTGAAAAGAAAGAAAGAAAACTGTTGCTATTTAGACTTGACATGACTATGTGGAAAATTCCATGGAACCTACAAAAACCTCTTGAATTGACAATATGGGTTTAGCAAGGTTGTAGACACAAGGGTCACATGACAAAACCAAATGAATTGTATTTCCATGTTGTAGCAATGAACAACTGAAATATGAAGCTTAAAAGATCAAATAAATAGTGATTACAGTCTTCATAGCCTGGTAGAGAAGATTGTTCTGTCAAATCTCCCCAAATTCGTCTACAGATTCAGTGCAATTTCAAGCAAAATCCAAACAAGATATTTTTTGAAACATTAACAAGGTCATTCTAAAATTTATATGGAAAGGGAAAGGAACAAGAGCAGCCAAAACAACTCTGAAAAAGAATAAAACTGGAAAACTCCACCTGATTTCAACACTTAAAAGAACAGTAATCAGAACAGAACACAGGTCCAGAAAGAAATCTACACGAACGTGGCCACCTCATATTTAACAAAGGTACAAAGGCAATTCAATGTGGGAAGGACAGGCTTTTCAACAAATGGTGCTGCAACAATTAGACATCTACATGCAAAACAAACCTCAACCTGTAACGCAAAGCTTACGCAAATACTGAAAAGTGATAAATATAAAAAATGTAAAACTACGAAACTAGACTATTTTTGTGCTTCAGCTAGGTAGAGGTGTTAGGTGTGATTCCAAAAGCATGATCCATACAAAAATCTGACAAACTGGGCTTCATCAAATTAAAAAAATTTTGCTCAGAAAACACTATTAAGTAAATGAAAAGACAGGCCACAGACTGAGACACGTATCCAACAAAGGACTACATGCAGAACACACAAAGAACTTCCAAAACTGAACAATAAGAAAACACAAGTTTTAGAAAGATTTGAACAGACACATGACTAATTGGGGACAAGAATGACAAACAGGCACATGAAAAGACAGTCAACACCATTAATCATTAGGGAAATGTAAATTAAATGGGAAAATTAGCTAAAATTAAAACAAAAACAATTTGACAATCCAAGTGCCATGGAGGACGAAGAACAATTGGAATTCCCAGATACTGCCCAAAATGACATTATGGAAAAGTTTGGCAGTTTCCTTTAAAGCTAAGCATACACCTACCATAAAACCCAGCAATCCCATTCGTAGGTATTTATTCTTAGAGAAAAGAAAACCCATGTATGTAAATATTTATACACTGCTATTTTGGTCAACACCCAAAATTGGGAACAATTCGCTGTCCCTCAACAGGGGAGAGGATAAACAAACCTGGCATATTCATATAGGGGGCTTCCACTCAATAGAAAAAAACAAACTATTGATAGGCACAATGGCACTCGTGAACCTAAAAATACTTCCCACTAAGTGAAAGAAATCATGCACATCTTTGCTTTCACAAAGATGCAACATTATACAGACTGAAAACAGACCAGCGGCCGGTTGCCAAAGGCTGAAGTTCAGAGTAAGGGAGCAGTAGCCTAATAGCAGCACAGGGAGTTTTGGATTTTGGGGGACTGAGAGGCTTGAAATTCTAACTTTGGTGGTGATTACACAACTCTATGTATTTGCTGAAAAATCACAGCAAACAGAATAAATTTTACTGTATAAGTTAAAAACAAAAAACTCGAGTATTATTAATATCCTTAAAGGGATAAAATACTATACTCATGAAACAAGAACATGCAACTATTAAAAAAGAATATTTAAGTCATTCAAATTTCAAAATATGGGGGGGCTAGAGTGGTGGCTCAGTGGTTAGGGCACTTGCCGCAGGTACACGGGTTCAAACCCCAGCACCCACGTACACAACTAAGTGTCAGAGCAATGAAGGCCACATGAAAAATTCAATAGAGTTTGATTCTGTCTCTCACTGTCCTCTCTTTAAAAAAAAAAAAAAAAAAAAAAAAACACAACAACAACAACAAAAAACCCATTCAAAATATGGAACACCTGTAATCCCAGTGACTCCGGAGGCTGAGACAGTAGGCTCACAAGTTTGAGGCCTGCCTCAGTAATTTAGGAAAGCCCTAAGGAACTTAGCAAAACTATCTCAAAAAAATAAAAAGGCCTGGAGATGTGGCTCAGTGGTGAAGCACCCCTGGGCCCAACCCCAGCACAATTAATTAATTAAAATAAATTAATACGATTCCAGGCACAGTAGTGCACACCTGTAATCCCAGCACTTTCGGAGGCTGAGGCAGGAGGATCATAAGTTCAAAGCCAGCCTCAGCAACTTAGCGAGGCCCTAAGCAACTTAATGAGGCCCTATCTCAAAATAGAAAATAAAAAAGGGCTGAGGAGGGCTGGAGCAGTGGTCAGTGGTAGAGCGCTTTGCTTGCCTGGCATTTGCACTAGGACCTGTGGTGAAACCCCAGCACCACGAATATAACTGTAGGAAAAACCAAAACCAGATGAAAAAATAAACAAACTGATTCTCTCTCTCTTAAAAAAATAAAAATGGGGGCTGGAGCGGTTTCGGCACTTGCCTGGCAAGCATGAGGACCTGAGTTCAAACCCCAGCACCACGTACACAACTAAGTGTTGGAGCAATGAAGGCCATGTGAAAAACTAAATAAAGTTGTTTCTCTCTTTCTGTCTCTCTCACTGTCCCTCTCTGTTTAAAAAAAAATAAAAAAGAAAATGAAAAAACATTATGGGGGGTGCTCAGGATGTGTCTCAGTGGTTAACTACTGCTAGTTCAATCCCTGGTAACAATAATAATAATGTTAATAACATGAAAGGAAAGGAAAACAGATAGGAAGATAAAGTACTGAAAATTACCCATAAAACGAGGAAAAACAAAAATCAATGGGATAGGAGAAAGACAGGATAAAAATTAGAAAAGTTCAGGTCTAACATAAGATTTACTATGAAAAAATGCACATTTCAGAGAAAATGCAGAGCAGAAATTGTCAAAAAATTTTCTGGAGGTGGGGATGGAGATCTCAGAAGACCCACAAACAACTGAAAACAGACTCATAGCAAGGTATATCATAATGATGTATCAAAAAATGGAAGCATAAGCCCAGCACAGTGGCACACGCCTGTAATCCTACTTGGAAGCCTGAGGCAGGAAGATCCCACGTTTAAAATCAACCTCTGCAACTTGAGAGAAACCCTGTCTCAAAATAAAAAATAAAAAGGATTGGGGGGGATGTGGCTCCCGTGGTTGAGCATCCCTGGGTTCAATCCCTAGTACCTAAAAAAATATAAAAATAAAAATAAAAAGGGTGGGGGGAGAAAGGAAAGAAACAGGGAATCCAATACAGAAGAGAGACAAAGAGAACACCCCGAGTGGTAGTTTCATAGTCAGAGGCAATGATGAACTTACATAAGATGAAAGAGAAAACGTAATGAATCTTAATATTTTGGAAGATGATTTAGACAATTCTGAAAGTTCAGAGTCACATTAGTGGTAAGAACACAAGACAAACAAAACAAAAACGACAATTATGAACTTCAGAGATGTGCACTGAAAGCAATCTCAGTACACAAGATGCAGCTGTGAACAGGTGTCACACCAGCTTTAGAAAAATGTAATCACGTGGGTTGGGGATTTAGCTCAGCGGCAGAGCCCCCGCCTAGCACGTGCAAGGCCGAGCTGGGTCCTCAGTCTTGCAGAAAAAAAAAGAAAAAGAAAAAGAAAAAAGAAAAACGTAATCACGCAACAGTAGAGATCTATCCAAATCTTGGCACAGGAACAATGGCAGGCTGAAGAGTTGGGGGAGGACCGAAAGGTGGAAGAGTGTGTGTGCAGGGGGTTGAATGAAGGTCAGGGGAACAAGGTCGGGGTATTAAAAACAAACAAACAAACAAAAACCTACCAAACGCGAATTAAGTCAAAAGACAACCAGGACTACTGAAATTCCAAATGACAAAGTGGAAAGCAGTTTCCCCGGGCTATCACTGAACGAGGGGTGATGGGAACTGCTAGTTTTCAAAACAAGCCTTAGAAAAGCTTGAGCATGCTTGAGCATATGCATGCGTAACTTGGATGAAAATGGAAATCAGCTTTCAAATGATCGCTCTGGATGCTGGAATAAGATCACAGTTGGTGGAGACAATGGAATCTGGGAAACCAGTCAGGAATGGCAGCTCAGATGGGGGCGAAGTGGCAGAGAGCTTAGTGAGCGAGACGGTTTTCTGCACAGATCCCACGGAACGCGTGGCTCGACGGACGGAAGAGTGAGCAGGACTTGCGAGGGCAGATGGGTGACTCTGGGGAAGGTGCAGGATGGAAAGGGGTAGGTGTGGATGGCGGGACGCACCTCGAGCCCACGCGGTGTGCGCGGCCCCGCGTGGGCTTTGCGCTGCGGGCAGGCACTGCGAGGCGGCAGCACGCCTCGTCGAGTCCAGTTTTCCACCCGTCCCTGGTGTCACCTCCCCGCACGTGGAGGGAGCTAGCAATCGCCTCGAGCTGAAAACCACCTCGGGCCGAGGACGTGGGAAGCCGCGCGTCGTTCGGGGCGCAGGGACCGCGTTCACGTGCGGCTTCCCGCGCGCTGGCTCCGCGAGTGGGCGGCGGCCAGGACAGGCCCACGGGGCACGGATGCACAGAGCCCTAGCGCGCACACGCCGCGGACCAGCCCAGCGCGGGGACCTGGTCCCCGGGGCGGCGCCGCTGCACACCGCGCACCACCGGGGCCCCCCGCGGACACCGGGCGATGCCCGCGGGGCGAGGCGCGCCTCACGTGAGGCGCGGGGCGGGGCAATCCGCCTCTCATCTCCGGTCGCATCGCTCACCCGACGGCACGTAGTCCTCGTCCTCCTCCGAGGTGGAGAAGTCTTCGGAGTCAAATTCTTCCATGTCGCTGCCGCTCGGGGCCGGGCAACCCACAGGATTGCAGCAGCAGCCCCCAACGGAAAAGCTCTAGGGAGTGATCATAGAGCGGCGCCGGCGGCGGCGGCGGCGGCAGCTTGGGCGGCTCCGGCAGCGTGTGCACATGCGCAGACGGTGCCACGTGGTCGAAACACGCCACTTCCTGTTGGGGCTTCGGAGCGGTCGCTCCCGCCTCTGCGGAGTGCGGCCCCGCCCAGAAGCAGTGCATGCTGGAACTTGTAGTCTTTGGTGCTGCCTCACCGCGTCGATCGAGTAAATGTGCCTAAATGAAATTACATGTCAAGGGAGATACAGTTGATTTTCATCGTCTATGGCTTTGTATTTTCAAATTCGCTTACTCGCTAAATTTTTTTTCCGTAACCCCTAAATCAACCATCAGAACGCTTTCTGGGGTTGTTCCCGAGCATGCGCAGAAGGTGAACATTCGGAGCGCGCCGCGGTCCAAGTTTGCAGCTGCAGCCACGCTGGAACTAGGCAGAGGCTCCGCCTCCGTGGTTCCACTCGCGCCGTGGTGAACGGGAGTGCAGCCTGTCCCGTGCCGCCTTTTCCTTCGTTTCTGTGCTTTCCGTTGGTGCTTTTGCAGTTGAAATGGCCCCCAAGCGAACTGCTGAGGCGCCGTCTCGGGTTCCTGAGCGCAAGAAGGCTGTGATGTGCCTGATGGAGAAGATACGCGTGTTAGATGAGCTCCGCTCGGGCAGGAGTTACAGCGCCGTCGGCCGCGAGTTCAACGTGAGTGAGTCAACGATCCGCTACAGCAAGAAGGAGAAGGAAATTCGCCGGTGCGTACGCGAGGCCTCTCCGGAAAGTGCGAAGCTGACCTCTGTAGTGCGCGATGAAGCCATGGAAAAGATGGGACAGCGGCTGAATTTGTGGATTCATGAGGTGACGACCGATAAAAACAGCATAGTGGACAGCATTGTCGTGAGACTGAAAGCCAAAGAAATCTACGGTCACGTCACCCAGGGTCGGAGGGACGCGAAGCCCTTCTCGGCGACCGCCGGCCGGCTCGCGCGCTTCAAAAGGCGGCACGCGGTGAAAAGCGTGACGCTTGCGGCCGAGGCAGTGGTGCAGATCCGGAAGCTGCGGGAGAATTTAAGAAATACCTGCTGAGAGTTACACAGGAAAAGGGTTATGTGAAAGAGCAGGGTTTCAATGCTGATGAGACTGGCTTGTTTTACAAGGATGTTGGCAAACGAAGCTATGTAACGCAAATGGCCTGTAGAACCCCTGGCTTTAAATCACTCCAAGACCATGCAACCTTGCTGTTGTGTGCTAATGCCAAGGGCGACTTTAAGTGCAAACCCTTAATGGTGTACAGAGCCCAAAATGCACAAGCACTTAAAGGGAAAAATATGAACCATATGCCGGTTCATTGGAGGCGGAACAAAAAAGTGTGGATGATGTCAGATTGGTCCCACAATTGCTTCATTCCAGAAGTTGAACATTATCTCCAGGGCAGAAACCTTGCCTTCAAGGTTTTATTAATTTTGCATCATGCCCCAGTCCTCTGCCGTGAAGAACTTGAAAATGCACACCCTAATGTAGAAGTTCTTTTTATGCCTCCAAACACTACATCTCTCATCCAACCTCAATCAGGGTATAATAAAAGCTTTCAAGGCACATTATACTAGGGAGCTTTACACCAGGGCTTGGGAGACTCTCAAGACCAACAAGGACACCACCAGGATGGACTATTGGAAGTCAGTCACCATACGCAATGTTATTATGTTGGCACAGCCTGGGACAGCATCAAGCCAGCTTCCATCAATAACTTGGGAAAATGTTTGGCCAGACTGCGTGGAAAATCTGGAAGGCTTTGAAGGTATTACAGAAAATATAAAGAACAGTGTCAGAAACATAATGCATATCGCACACAGCAAATAAGTGGAGAAGGCTTTGAGGACATGAAGGAAGAAGACGTAGAGGAAATTTTAGCAGAGAAGGCTGTAGAACCCACCTACGAAGACCTGGATGAGATGGCAAAATAAGGCATTGGAGCCAGCAATGATGAGGGTGGCAGTGGAAGTCAGCCGGAGACTCCAAGAATTGTCCCCCTCACAGCAGCCAAAATACCAGAATGGAATTCTGCCTTGGAAAAAAATTTTAATGACATGGAAGAGTATGACCCTATGCTTGATCGCAGCCTCAAATTTAAGCGCCTCACCTCCACTGCATTTGCCCCCTATACAGAGATACTTAAAGAAATGAGGCAGAGAGCCAAGCAGACAAAGTTGAGGCAGGCATTCCAGCCAGATGGGGAGGGACAACTGCCCACTCCGCCAACAAGTGGCAGCAGCCCAACTCCTAAGGTAGAACTGCCTGTTGTTGACATGCCACCCTCTTCCTCTTCTGCAGAATAAATTCCACCAAATTCTCCCTTGATTTTCATAGGGCAAACCAAGGTTCAGAGGTTTAAGCACACGATCTGCTGCCCTTTCTCATCCTGCAGCTCCATGAACAGTAAGCTTCAAATGTTTCCTTAAACTTTAAATTCTTATTCTTTGAATTTGTTCAGGACATTTTTGTATTATTGTACTGTACAGTATGGTTCATGGTACTGTTTACCGTGAGAGCTGTACTATCAGACTGTTTCCTGTACTCTGTGAAAGACTATACAATTTCAGTGAAGAACATTTTCCAAAATGCTGCAATTGGGATTTTGCTATATTTGTAAAGAAATACTGCCTATAACTATGTGCAAGAAATATGTGTATTAAATAAGATGTCTTTGAACAAAAACGCATATAAATAAAATAAGGTTATGTACTGACCATCTGACAAAAGTGTGAGCAGAAAGTTCTAGGAGCCTAACCCCAGAGCAGTGGTTCAGTACTTGCTCATTTAGCTTTAGAAACAATGGTACAAATCTAACTATCATCAACAACTAGAATCCACTGTATTTTGGTGTTTTTTTCCCACTATATTTTGAATGCATACATCTACATGAATCTTTCATCCATGTTGATCCATGTTATAGTACAACCATAATAATCATTAGTTTTTTTCAGATGAAACATTGTAATTATAATCCAATTATGGGACACAGCAATCAGAAGCAAATGCAGGTGAGACATTGATGACCACGTTATTTGTTCATACTATGTAAGACGTGAGGGTTTTTTCAACTCAAAGTTATTCCTCACTGACACTCCGGATTAGACTGGGTCTGTGTCACCCAATCCTAGAGTTATCTAAATCAGGGAATAGGTGAGACATGTAACTGTGAGTAAAGAGACACCACAGGTGGCTCTATACCAGCAAACATTTTTTTAAAAAACAGCCTGATTGAGATATAGTCCACATATAAAAAAAAATCTATGCTTATAGCTTACAACTCAATTTTATGTATTCAGAAACTTGAGCAATCACCACCAAATTAATTTTAGAATATTCTTATCATTCCAAAAAGAAACCCTGTCCCCATTAGTCATTCCCCAGTTTACCTGATCAGCATCTATAGATTTGCCTATTCTGGGCATTCCACGTAAATGGAATCTTACAATGAGGTAATTTGTGACTGGTTTCTTTCACTTATCATGACATTTTCAAAGCTCATTTCTATTAGGAATACCCAGAAGAGGAATATCTCTATCATGTAGCTTTTACATAATAAAGAATTGCCACACTGTTTTCCAAAGCAGTAGCACCACTCCATATTCTCACCAGCAGTGTGAGGGTCCCGGTTTCTCTCCACCCTTGCCAACATCTTGTGTTTTTTATTACAGGTAATGCAGGGCAATGGGGTTTTGTTTTTAGGCTTAGGTCTCACTTAACTTGTTTATTTTGAGAGTGAAAGATAGTGTAAACAGACCCTGCAGTGACAAATTGGGATGCAGTCCCTTGCTCTGCCACGGTGGGGTGGGGGGATGGATCTGGGGGAAAAGATGTACAGCCTCTCCCCTCCAGCACCCCCACTTCTAGGGCTCCTGCAGCTACTGAGATCCACAATTAAGAGTTCCCCACCACTTCAAGTGGAACCGCTTAAGAACTATTTCATATTGTCAAATAGAAAATAGAAACAATTTAAAAACCAGGTAGCAGGCCCAATGGGGTTCAAAAACATTTGACTCAAAAATGTGTTACCTGAATTTAAATGCCTTGCATGCTGGGAGTGCAGCTGGCACCGAGCGTGCACGGCATTCAAGAGGCCTGGGCTGTTCAATCCCCCACAAAAAGAAAGGGATGAGGGAAAAGGAAAAAGGAGAGGGGGAAAACAGGGAAAGGAAAGGAAAAAAAGAATTGCCAGCCTTTGCAAACCGAGAATTCTCATGAAATCTAGATATTCAGTTTCCTTTGAAAAACTGGAAAATCCAAAACATCCCTGTACTCAGGATCCCACAGAACTGAGCTAGGAGGGAGCCAAGCAATAACCCTTTAGTTGGGGCTCTCATCGGACACAGTACAAATCCCCAACTCCCTGTTAAGATTCTTGGCTTTTTTTTTTTTTTTTTTCATCTGTTAAAAAACAAAAATCCCAGGTTTGGGATTTGCTGGTTTAAAAATCTTACTATTTTTTCTGGTTCACTGTTAGCTCTCTTGACGTAGCACTGATGTAGGGGTCCTCTCGGCCAAACTCAGCCACGTTAGCCCCTCATCGTTCATTCTCTCTCCACTCCCAAACTTAGGACATCTTTTTGGAAACTCCCCTGTGGTGTCCGGAGTACACATCTTGGGAGCTTCTGGTTGAACACTGTGTACCTGTCCTCAGCGCTGCACCCTTGTGGGGGTGAGAATCATTCTGTCTCCTGAACTGAGCAATAGTCGCATAAGCATACTTACATAAAAAGCTATCAAGCTAGTCACTGAAGATTTGTGTACTTGGTGGTCTGTTAATCCTCAATAAAAAAGTTAGGCAGGGGGCTGGAGTAGTGGCTCATCGGTTACAGTGCTTGCCTGGTATGTGCAAGAACCCGCATCCAAACCCTAACACCACATATGCAACTAAATGTCAGAAAAACAAAAACCAGATGAAAAAATAAAATGAAATTGATTCTGTCTCTCATTCTCTCCCTCTCTCTTTTAAAAAAGTTAGAATGGACAGGCAGTTTCCCCTGCCAGTGTCTATGCCTACAATGTCAGGAACTGTAGCAGTCATTTTATGACCATGAGGTAAACTACCCAAATTGGAAAATCTAAATTGCTGAAAATGGCGGAACAGAAAGAGACTTATTATGTCACCAAGGTCATTTAATTAGCCAAATATGGAGTTTTCTCTCTCTCCAGGTAGGCATACTATTGAAATTATAAAATTTCCATACACTATCAGTATTCAACCATCTCAGCATAGAATCACACCCATACATGTGGCAATATAAGGCCCATAGAGTGGAATACATTCATCAAATTCACAAGTAACCAAGTATAACCACACCTTTGAACAAGTATTTTCCTATAAATTAGTAAAGAGTTGAACATAAACATACACAATCAATACTGTTACTAAAAAATACCAAAAGCTGAAGTGAGACAACTGTATTATAAAAGATTAAACTCATTAGCCACTGAACAGAAATGCAATTCCAACTCTCAGGATTTAAAGTAACTCTTTATTGATAAACATTTACACTCAAATTAGAAATGTCAGTAGAAAAATAAATTTTAAATAGTTTTCTATTGTACAAAGATGTGATCATTTTGACTACAGCATTAGTGAAATAACCTAGTACAAAAAGTTAGGCTGATTTTGGTCACAACCAGCCTTACAGAGTGCACAAAAAGAAATGCGAGTTCACAAAACTTTCTGCGTGTGGGCTGCTGATGGCACCAGGGCTTCACATTCTAGGAAATGGTTCCTCGGGGATGGCTGGCATGTGCTGCAGTGTAGTAAGGACTCCATACACATCAGAACAGTCACAAAGGACATTGAAAACAAAAGTCAACATACTGCTTAAAAACTAAAGAATAGGAAGGATTTAAAGTTCAATAGCTGCATCAACTGTTTTTCACCAGTTTAAACATTTCGTGAACATTTCTATCCTGCTGCAAAAAAAAGTTAATAGCACAGATCTTTCTCATATATTATGCTTTTGTATATGAACTTAAGTTTTCACAAAATGCCTTTACTCCACAATCGTATTAAAGGATCAAGAAATCAGATTTAATGGTTGGGGGCTGCCTCCCACATTAAAAACGGGATGGGGGAGGGAACGGAAGCACAGCTGGAGGAATGTGGCTACCTCTGTCTCTAAGAAAGTCAGCTGCTGGCAAAACTTCTCAAAAAACTATATAAATGCCAATGTTCTTCATCTCAGCAACCACATGAAAATATATCTGTATCTGAGACAAGGAAGAGAAAGAAATAGGGAGAAAGGGAGAAAACCAAAGTGGAACACATTCTTTTGCTTAGCATTTAAATAGTTTTTCCCTGAAAACATTTCACGCTATACAGCTCAGGCCACACTTTCATTCACAAGAGAAGGCTTCACGTACTAGGATGGAGGAAACACTTAGCAATTTGAAGATACAATTTATATTTGAAGTTTTTTTTTTTTTTTTTTTTTTTTAGAGAGAGAGACAGGGACAGTAACAGAGAGAATCAGTTTTACTTAGTTTTTCATGTGGCTTTTGTTGCTCTGACACTTCGTTGTGTATGTGGTGCTGGGATTCAAACCCACATCCTCATGCATGCCAGGCAAGTGTCATAACCGCTGAGCCACTGCTCCAGCCCATATTTGAAATTTTTAAAGAGTAGATAATCAAAACACATCAACCAAGAAACAGATGGAAATAGACATCTTTCAAAATGTCTAAATTTTTGTGTCTTCATTCTTTAAAAAAAAAAACACTTTATTCATGGATTAATATGTTCAAAAATTAGTATTCGGGGGGGGGGGGTAGAGCCAAGTACTGGCTTCCATGTTTAACTTGTGACATATCCAAAAGAATGTTTTATGCAAGAAAAAAGTATTCTTCAATAGAGATGATCAAAATCATTTCCCATAAGGGATATAATACCCAAATGTCCTAAACTGAAGGATTCCTTTCCAAAATCAGAGCTTTGCTGGGTATGGAGGTCCATGCCTGTAATCCCAGCAACTGGGGAGGCTAAAACAGGAGGACTGCAAGTTCGAGACCAGCCTCAGCAACTTAGGGAGGCCCTAAGTAACTTAGTAAGACCCTGTCTTAAAACTTAAAAAGGGGGGTTGGGGATTTAGCTCAGTGCCAGAGCACTTGCCTAGCATGCGCAAGGCCCTGAGTTCGGTCCTTAGCCCTGAAAAAAAAATTAAAAAAGGACTGGGGGTTCAATCCCAGGTGCCCCCCCCAAAAAAAAACACCAAAAATCACAGCTTTTTCAACTGACGACGGCAATCTGTAAATATTGGAACAAAAGTTTGATCTGCTTTTTTTGCAGTACTGAGGACTGAATCCTGTGTGCTCTATCACTGAATTACATTCCCAACCTTTTTTATTTATCTTGAGACAGTCTCACTAAGTTGCACCGACGGGACTTGAACTTGTGATCCTCCTGTCTCAGAATCCTGAGTTGCTGGGATTACAGGCGTGCACCACTGAGCCCAGCTTAGACTTGAGATTCTTGTTGGGAAAGGTGAAAGGACATTTAGCGGCACTCATAATTAGTTTTGACAAGTGATCCAATCAGTTAAAAGGAAATGTTCAGTTAATTTTTCTAATTCATTTAAAATTTTTTTCTCTATGATTTCCACTGGCAGATGTCCTCCTGGCTACTTCTAATCAGAAGCCAGATTGCACATTGTTTTAAATGGAATAGATTCATGTGCATAGAACCTCATGGGTTGTTAGCCTTCATCTCACAATGAAAGCTCTCCTTTAAGAGTTAGGGGTGGGGGCTGGAGTGGTGGCTTAGCAGTTGCAGTGCTTGCCTGGCAAGCACGAGGACCCGAGTTCAAACCCCAGCACCATGTACACAACAAAGTCTCGGAGCAATGAAAGCCACATGAAAAACTAAATAAAGTTGTTTCTCTCTTTCTCTCACTGTCCCTCTCTCTTTAAAAAAAAAAAGAGGGTGTGGAGCAGTGGCACAGCAGTATTGTGCTTGCCTGGCATGCACAATGACCTGGGTTTTGAACCTCAGCACCAAATACACAACTAAGTGTTGAAAAACAAAAACCAAATGAAAAAATTAATAAAACTGATTCTCTCTCACTCACTCCTTCTTTAAAAAAAAAAAAAGAGTCAAGTAGAGGAAGGGGAAAGTGCTAGGGAGGGATGCTGGCCAAATTCTATTACTATATTGTGTGCACGTATGAATATTTAACAACAAATCCCATCATCACATACAACTATGCTGCATCAATGAAAAATGTGGACTACAATGCCAGAGGGAATTACCAGAAGCTATGTGAAAACAGGTAACAAGAGCATCGATTGTATTCTACTCGTACAGTTCAGGTGCTAAGGGTCAAGTACTTAATTTTTGCGTTCCTTTCCCTTTTGAAGGTCACAGTTTTCAGGCCTTTTAATAAAAAAAGAAAGGCAGTAGAATAAAAACTAAAATAGCTAAAACCGAGTTTAAAAACTTGACATTTAATTCTCTTTAAGGATCTCAATTCTCTTGAATGCAAGTGTAAAGGGCAGAGTGTGGGGGGCAGATCTGAAGATGAAACTTTAGGCACTTTGTGGGAGCTGACACTCAAAAATACTGCAAAAAGGGGCTAAAGTGCCACCACCAGGTAAACACAGCAAAGCTGAGGAATCAGCAGCCACGACTGTTTCACTGTACTTCCATAACTTTCTGAGTTAACAATAAATCTAAGTCACTAAGAAAATCTACACCAGAATGTTTGAAGTATCTTATTTGTGCCTCAATGTCCACGATACAATCTTGCTTAAAATTTTCAACTCAGCTTCTTAATAGGGTATGAATGTTTCTAATTAAACTAAATAAAATCAGTCAAAAAAAATTAGGAAAAGGTACAGAAAACCTTTTCTTAAAAAAAAAGTCTCAGCCAGGTGTGATAACGAATGCCTGCAGTCCCAGCTTCTCAGGTGGCCCAGGTGGGAAGGTTACTTGAGCTCAGGAGTTTGGGCCACATAGGCTACAAAGCAAGACACTGTCTTTTAAAAAAAGGTCTCTCAGTTAGCTAGCTTCTTTTGATCAAGTGTAAAAAAAGCAACTATCTTACTTCTCTTCAAATATATTAATCAGAGGTCAAGACAGATATACATAAAAATGTCACATTCTGACCAGTTTATTCTACGTTAACAGAACCAAAGATACCTACTTGAGTTACACTTCAATTTTTTTTCCTGTTATATTTCACCAAATTTGTTCTTAAAGCTACACTCAACCAAAACCTGGTTGGTTTTACTGTCATGAAGATACAGTAAAAGAAGTCTGCCAAATCTTTATCAAGATTAGATGAACTGAGATTTTAATGCAGCATATTCTGCTCATTTCCCACAGTTTCTCTGAAATATGCAACGTTTGTGAAATATGTATTCTCTCACCGAATACTGTAAGGGGTATTCCAGTGTAAGGGAGGCCAAGCAGAAGCGCAGTTGGCCTGGCCTAGGTTAAGGTGTGTGTAACACAATCTACAAAAGAAGGCCAAGAAGCTTGTTTTGTTTTGGTTGAGAATGTCAGGAGTCCAAAAAGGTCTTCAATTGCTGGAGCCTCAAACTGAAGAAAGGTCTGAGATGGTCTTCGGATTCTTGTTAAACCAAGTTTTTTTCCGCTTGAATTAAAAACACTACACTCCATCATGTATTCTAAAGGTTCTAGAAAACCTAGGTTGGACATCACAGCATAAGGGTGTACGTTACAGAGTAGCTAAAATCCGTAAAAAGGAGACTACCACCACACAGAACGTCTGTCCAGTGCCCAAGGTCAGGGCCTCAAATGGTATCATCTCCTTCCCTGCTGCTCGGTAAACTCCAGCAATGGCTGCACCTGGTTCAAAAATTCAAGCATGAGAAGGAAAAAAAAAGTTATCAAAATCATCAAGATACAGCACTTAAAATTCTAAACATAGAATGTTCCAGATTTTTTACATTAAAATTTAAACAGTATGGGAATTTTTGTTTCCCTTATTCCTTCTGCTGATCACTTCAAGTTTTGTCATTGTACTTTTTTTTTCAAGACAGGGTCTCACTATGTTGCCCAGGCTGGCTCTGATTTTGCAATTCTCCTCCTACCTACGTCTCTCAAGACTACTCTAGTTATTAAGTGTTCTTTATATGGTTTGCAAATCACTGAACTGTGGTATATATGTGGAGTCCATAAAACTTAAATCTTCTAGATTTTCTAAATATAATAATCTGGAAGTAATAATCAAAATCACAAAGATAGCAATTCCCTCATGACCTATGAACTCAAAAACATCTTTCTTCCAGGGCAATTAGCCCCATGCCAAGCATTTAAAAGATATCTAATAAATTCTTGGCAATAAACAACAATCTTCTGAGACTGAGCAGGAAATATTCAGGCCACAGGGAATCCCTGCTCCACCTTGTTATATTCAGGGTTCCTTCAAGAAAGGAACAGGAAGGAGTGGAGAATGGTAAAGGAATAAAGGAGGACTTACTTTAAGACATAAAATTCTAATTCAAATGGCACGACGGCAGAGATACTTAGGGGTTCCTGTCTATTCTGTCATTAACTTTTCCTATACTACTCACTGAAATGTCCTATGAATTGAGAGCATAAAACAGAAACACCTGTATCTACCCAGATATCCATCTCAGTTGCATCAGAGACTTGCATTATATTAAAAAAAGTCCACATTTCATTAGTTTGAAAAGGACAGATCCACATTTCCAGGTGATACTCCATCAAGTGCTCCTGACAACATTCTCCTTGGTCACAGTGTTCGTTCATTCAAGTATTTATATTCAGAACACTTCTATGCATTATGAGGTGTGATTCCTATTCTAAAGGTATTCAGGGGACACATTCAGAAACATTTCAATCAAATGTCTACACATTTGGGTGGGGGGTGTCACTCAAGGTCATGGGTTTGATCCCTAGCACCACAAAAAGTTTACACATTTTATAAATGTGACGTGAAGATACACATTAACACATTTGAACGAGGAGGAACAATAATTAACCAAAAGTTGGTTGCCTTGAACATTTGACATGATAAAATGCCTGCCTCTTCTGGTATTCAGCATCACTAACATCTGAAAACACATTTCATGGGGCTTCTCTGTAACTCAGTTTCCCTAAGGTAGTAGGATGGGAAGAGAGAAGCTTAAACTACCTGCACTGGGTCCTGGGTGGGATTTGGATGACGGAGGGAAGACAATAAAAAGCCTATGAGAGAACAGCAAATGGGAAAGGAATAAACTCCACCCTGGAGCCTTAAGATAGAAATGAACACAGTATCTATATGTGATTACTGCGGGACAGGTATCTTATTACGTACTTATGTGCACACTATCTCATTTAATCATCATGCCAGGGTGTGAGATGGGTAATATTATCCCTTTCTTTTTTGGTACTGGGGATTGAACCTGGGGGTGCTTAAAAACTGAGTCAAATGCCCCAACCCAATTTATTTATCTACAGACAGGTTCTCGCTAAGTTGCTGAGGCTGGCTTTGAACTTGTGATCCTCCTGCCCCAGCCTCCAGAGGCACTGGGATTACAGACATGTACCACTGTGCCCAGCAGTATTATCCCCAATTTATTAAAGAGAAAACTGAAACTGATTCCAGGAACTGGTAATCCAATGTGAAAACTGGGGCAGAGGTCTCTCCAACTGCAGGAGGTAAAGTTGTCAACAGAGAATCTGGTCACACTTTCTCCAAACAAAGCAAAACAAAACAAAACAAAACAAAAAACATAAAAAAATCACCTCAAGTCAAAGAGATCAAGGGAAATTTCTGCATAAAGCTCCAGGTTTAAATTTACAGTTAAAAAATAAATAAAGTGACAGGGCTGGAGCGGTGGCTCAGCAGTTATCATGCTGGCCTTGCTTGCACCAGGACACAGGTTCAAACCCCAGCACCACGTATACAATGGAGCCTTGGAGCAATGAAGCCACATGAAGAACTAAATAAGGATGATTCTCTCACTCACTGTCCCTCTCCCTCTTAAAATAATAAATAAATAAGATAAAGTGACAAATTAGTGGGAATACTAAGTTTCTATGGTTTATGAATATATTTGTGGTTTATATGTATACCTAAAAAAATACACACCAAAATATGCAAACTGGAGGTTATTGCTTAATATAAATCATAATTTTTATTTTGCTTATAGTTTGTAATTTATATAAAATATGTGTTTACGCAGGGCATGGTGGTATGTGCCTATAATCCCAGTGGCTCGGGAGACTGAGGCAGGAGGATTCCAAGTTCAAAGCCAGTCTCAGAAATTCAGCGAGGCCCTGAGCAACTTAGTGAGACCCTGTCTCAAAATAAAAAATTAAAAGGGCTGGGGATGTGGCTCAGTAGTTAAGCACCCCTGGGTTGAATCTCTGGTATGTAAGTATGTATGTATACGTAAATAAATAAATGTTTATATGCTTTTATGAGCTTAAAAATGATTTAAACTGGGGCTGGAGCAGTTGCTCCACAGTTGGAGCGCTTGCTTGGCATGTGAGAGGACCCCTGGGTTCCAACCCCAGCACCACATATACAACTAAGTGTCAGAGAAAACAAAGGCCAGATGACAAAAATAAATAAATGAAATTGATTCTCTCTTTCTCTCTCCCTCCCATTCTCTCTCTTTAAAAAATAAAAAGATTTAAACTTATTCTTATCCTTGTAATTGTGTCCTGTGACACGAGCCAAAAGCCAAAAATCAAAAAAAACCCAAAAAGCAGGTTTAAAAATAATTGATAATATCCATGTTACTCCAATTATTTTTCAGAAAGTCCTAGCGGGCAGATGGGGAAGGAAATAACCAGAACACAAATCGGGTACCTCTCAGAAGATCAGCCAAATAAAGGGGGTTTGGGAGTAAAAAAAAAACAAAATCAAGAAACAGGACCTATGGTAAAAGACATGCTTTACTATTCATCCTCTCAGATTCATTTCTACGAGCCCTGAAATCAACTGACTTATCACATTAAGCGTTTTGACTGGTATTTGAATGTCTAACATACTTGTCAAGATTCCAGCAGTAATTGGTCCCACGATGCCCATCAACAGGATGCTTACAGACATGAACCTACCATATTTGTGATGTCTGAGGGTGAAGAGGGCCAGGAGTCCAGCGGGGACATGAAAGAAGAGGGAGGACACCAGTGCCCACAGGAACACACCATACCACATCTCTGCGGGGGGGAGAGAAAGCAGGCTGCGAATCACTGACCTTCCCAGCGCAATCGCGGCCAAGGGCTCCTCACCATACCCGGCTATTTCATTTAAGACCACTCAGTTGCACTGTGTGTTCATCAGTCAGATGTTCAAGCAGGTTCGGCAAATGACCTCTCACAGGCCACCACCTGTTTCTGTACAGCAGGACTTACTTTAATTCACTCACAGGACTATAAAAAGCTTCTTTGAACCCAACCTTGTTCACTTAAGTATTGTCTATTATAACCTTCCAGCTTCAAGGGCAAGGCTGGTGTTATAGCTTGGATATGAGGTGTCTCCAAAAAGCTCTTGTGTTAATGCAGGAGTGTTCAGAGGTGAGATGATTAGATCAGGAGATGTGCGACTGGATCAGTCCATTCTAATTTGAAGGATCAGACTGGGTGTTACCTGGAGCCAAGTGGGGTGGGGCTGCAGGTGGGGCACTGCAGGAGTTCCTCTGGCCATGATGTTCTGCCTCAGCTGAGGCCCAGAGCAAAGGACTAGGCCAACCATATACTAAACCCTGAAACCATGAGCCAAAATGAACTCTCCTCCTCTAAGCTGCTGTCAGGTATCTCGGTCACAGTGAGGAAAAGCTAACATAGCTCACAACAGGACAGTCCACATGGCCTGCAAAGCCTAGAATACTTACTTTCCAGCTCTTTACAGAAACTGTTGTCCCACCACCCTGACAAACTCCTCCAGCCTCAAACTGGAACCAAGTTCATCTTGATCTGCAAGACCTGGATAATGTTCCACGCATGTGATGTCCAAGCCATGAGTGCAAACTTGAACAGGCTAACATGCAGAGCTGCCCTCTCCTGTATTTAATTATCTAGTCTTCTAAAATGGAAAAGCCATGCAATTATTCTCTCACAATGCAGTGAATATGAAGCCATCCCTGGCTTTCAGGATATCAAAGCTCTTTTTTTTGTTTCCCTTGGTATCAGGGATTGAACCCAGGGGTGCTTAACCACTGATCCCCAGCCTTTTGTATTCTGATACACAGTCTTACTAAGTTGCTTAGGGCCTTGCTAAATTGCTGAACTTGTGATCCTCATGCCTCAGCCTCCCAAGCAGATGGGATTACAGGTGTGGGCCACCTCACCAGGCAGGATACCAAAGCCCTCTAAGCTGTAAAATAAGTAAAATAAATACCAGAAAATATAAATGTTTGTATTGAAGACAAAAGGTACAGGTTAGAAGAGCTGGTTCCTAGGGAGAGCCTTGGGCCACTCTTTTCTTTTTTGGGGGCAGGGTACCAAGGATTGAACCCAGGGGCACTTCATCACTGAGCCACATCCCCAGACATTTTTAAAATTTAAGACAGGGTCTCACTAAGTTGCTTAGGGCTTCCCCAAGTTGCTGAGACTGGCTTTGAACTTGTGGTCCTCCTATCTCAGCCTCCCAAGTTGCTGGAATTATAGGTGTGTGCCACTGCACCCAACTCTACCCACTCTTTTGTTTAAAGAGAGAGGAGAGTGAGAAAGATTCAGTTTTATTTAGTTTTTCAATGGCTTTCATTGCTCCAACACTTCACTGTTACGTGGTGCTAGGATTCAATCCCGTGTCCTCGTGCATGCCAGGCAAGCACCATAACAACTGAGTCACCACTCCAGCCCCTCTACTCACTCTTAAAATGACTGAAATGCCAAAATTCAGGCACTCTCCCCCAACCCTTTTTCTGGTGTGAGGGAGTAAACCCAGGGCCTCCTGCAAAGTAAGCACACACTCTACCACTGAGTTCTGAGCTACACCCCAGGCCAATTGCAAAATATTTGATCACCAACTATGTATGAAAAACTGTCTCAGGTCTCTCAGAAAATTAAAAAAAAATATATCATCGTGCCTACAAGTGACCTTACAATCTGATAATCAGCAGACAGCATTTTTCTCCAAGCATAGGAGGTTTTGGAATCTTTAGCTAGCTATCCTCACGAGCTATCCACAAGGAGAAAATGAAGGTGACACATTAGCTAAAACTCAGTGTTCACTGTTGGGTAGAGGCAGGCATCAGTGCTCAGCTTCACCCAACAGGGTTTCTCCACAGGCACCGGTGTCATTTCCACAAGATGCCTTTGTGCTGGGGCTGGGCTGGGCTTTGCACAGTGTGAATCAGCATCCCTGCCCAGTAGCAGCATCACCTCCCTGTTTTTTGTTTTGTTTTGTTTTTTAAAAGAGAGAGAGGGACAGTAAGATAGAGAGATAGATAGATAAAGAGAATGAGAATGAATCAGTTTTATTCAGTTTTTCATGTGGCTTATATTGCTCTGACACTTTGTTGTGTATGTGGTGCTGGGGTTTGAACCTGCATCCTTGTGGATGCCAGGCAAGCGCCATAACTGCTGAGCCACCCAAATTTGACACTGAAAATTTCTTCAGACATTGACAAACAACAGGTGTCTACAAAGGAGATAAAACTGCCCTGATTGAAAATTACTAACTTGGTGGGCAGTGTGGTGTTGCAGCCCTGTAATCTCAGCAACTCAGGAGGCTGAGATAGGAGTGCTCCCTTCAAGAGAAGCCTCAGCAACTTAGTGAGGCCCTGTCTCAAAATAAAAAATAAAAAAGGACTGGGATGTGTCTCAGTGGTTAAGTGCTGCTGGGTTCAACACCAGAAAAACAAAACAAAACAAACAAAAAACCCCACACACTTATATCATGTACCATGGAAAATGAGGTGATTAAATGCTTAAATACTCATGTTCAAAGCTTAAAAAGTAAATATATATTATACAGAAATACAAATACCTATTACAACACACACACAACTATCTTCTCCTCCACCGAAGAAGAAAACTACCTTTCTAGTGAGTAGTGTCAGTCGGAATCTGAGGTCGGGGTCTCTTTCAGTCCTCCACTTCTCCTAAAACAAACCTGTCTTTTCTTGCCGCTTCCTTCCCCACTGGCCATCAGGCCAGAACTCTTCCTGGTCTTTCAGCGTCCAGGAGATGGATCCTCTCTAGTCAGCAGCAGCTTGAGTCGCTCCTAATAACTGCACGTGCCACAGTGCTGGCACCCACAAACCCCTCCTGCCTGAGTCAGGGCAGCCTGGTCTCCAGCCACAGCACCATGCAGTTCCCTTCCAAAGCAGAAACACTGTCTTCAATCCCGGCGTCTTTACTAATCACTCCTCAAATCAACCAGAGACTCTGGCCACCCTAACAAGATGGTTCCAGTGGTAGAATGCCACTGCCCCATAGTGGACAAATAGGATGTGAACCTGCCTCCCAGAACTTACAGCAGACATCAGCTAAGATCACTAACTGTTACCACTCCCCTAAGAATGGGCCCTTGCCAGAGTGTGGCTTCCTACTGGCTGCCACAGAACCACTGGGACAGTGAGCTGGCAGATGGAACTTGAAGGACCAGAGACACTAAGTTGATAACTTCCAGAAAAGTGCATCTGGACACAGGTGTGCCACCCAACTGCTACCAGATGAACTGGGTGCTCCCATGCTAAATCCAATAGCAGGTGGGTGTGGTGGCACACACCTGTAATCCTCAACTACTCAGGAGGCTGAGGCAGGAGGATTGCAACTTTGAGGCCAGCCTGGGAAACTCAGCAAGACTCTGTCTCCAGAAAAAAAAAAAGGGCTGGAGATGTAGCTCAGTGTCCCAGGGTTCAATATTCAGTACTGCCTTGGCCTTAGAACAAGAGAGATCCCAACCTCTGCCAAGTGAAGATACAGCAACAAGGCCGCCACCTGCAAACCAGGGAAGCAGCCCTCACCAGAACCCAACCATGGGTGCACCCTGATCTCAGACGTCCAGCCCCCACAACTGTGAAAACAATATCTGTTGTTTAAGCAATTCTGGGTATTCGTTTGTTACCCCCAGTATGAGCTAAGACACCATTCCCACCTCCCTGGAGCTTGGCACCTGCCCAAGGAGACCTATGAGGCTAAAGCCCACATCTCAAGTTCCCTAAAAGCTTAACAGCCAATTTGCAAACAAGTCATAGCAGGTCAGCGCGCTCCTGAGCTTCAGAGGCAGGACAGCATAGTGCAGCCCTACAGCCCTGAGCCACATCCACCTGCCACTTCAGTGCCTACATATTTTATATAAGAGCACTTAAGCCACTTCAAGTAGGAAAGGTTTATTAGATGAGAACAGTTTATAAAAGCTCTTTTCTGATGGTTGAGATTATTACAGGACTCTAATAGCAAAGGTAAACCCAGATCTATAAAACACTTTTAAAACCAAAGTGATTTCCCTTTAATCTACTGTACCTTAATTTTCCATCTACTTAATAGCTATTTATTGATCACCAGACAGTACTTTTCATTTCCCTGGCTCAGTACACTGTCAAAAATATTTGTCTACATACCTTACAGTACTTCCTTGTTCAATGCTTGAAATCCAGCGCATTATCTTTAGCTTTGTTTACCCTGGCAGCTATGTTAGGCTGCTCTGTGATGCTCTAGCAGGAATTTTTTGGCTCACAGTTCTGGAAACTGAGAAGTTTAAGACGAAGAGGCTCCATCTTAGAGCAAAGGGGGTTGGCACACACCTATAATTCCAGCAACTCGGAAAGCAGAAGGATGGCAAATTTGAGGCCAGCCTCAGCAACTTAGTGAGACCCTACCTCAAAATTTGAAAAAAGGGCTGGAAGTGTAACTCAATGGTAGAGCATCACTGGGTTCAATCCCCAGTAGCACACAAAAAAGGGGGGTATACATCTCCATCTGGTGAGGGGATTTACACTGTGCTGTAAGATGGCAGAGGTGTCACACTGAGGGGGAGAGAGATGGAGAGTGCAGAAAGGCCAAACTTGCCAGGTGTGTTGGCGCACACCTATAATCCCAGCGACAGGGGAGGCAGGAGAACTGTAAGTTTGAGGTTAGCCTGGATAACTTAGTGAGACTCTGTCTCAAAATAAAAAGGACGGGGGATGCAGCTCAGTGTAGCACACCCCTGGGTTCAATACCCGGTACAAACGGAAGTTTACATGTCGGTGCCAGCACAGCTGGCTTAGTCAGGGTTGTAAGGACACCAAATGGCTCCTGAGGATGACAGTCCTCTTGCGACCTCCAACTCCATGCTGGAGTCAAGACTGCCTAGAGGCACACTGACCACTGCCAAAGGAGACTCCTCCCTCGACAAGTGCCACCTACCTGCAAGGACATCTGTCTGTCCCCTTCCCTCCTAATAACAACTTGCCTTTGGGACCCCCACCATTAACTTTGGTTTGCCACCTCGCCTGACACTACCGCTAGCCTGCCTGCTTATCGCTAGCCTGCTCACCCTGGGGTTCCCTTGGTCCAGGCCTGGCCAGACCCTGTTTGTCCTAATCTGGCGTTCCATCTCCACACAAAGCCAATCAGCCATTGCTACTGGAGTCAGGGTTTCTTGCAGGGGTAATAAAAATATTCCCAAACTGATTGTGATAATTGTACAACTCTGAAATATACTAAAAACCACTTGATTGTACACATAAAAAAACAAAAGCGAGTCAGATTACCCCTCTTTCCTCCTGTGAGAGTCAAAACCCTCCAAGACTGCCCTACAGGATCAGATCGCATATCCTCCTCTCTCTCTCTAACCCCTCAATGGATGTCTCCTGGTCAGCTCAGAACCTCGAGTTTAGAAACAGGCCACATTCACCTACTTGTGTGACCTGGAACATAAGGTGAGAGAAAGGAACACAGGCCAGCTGAAAGGAGCCTCTGAATCTGCTGCCGCAGGGCTACCTTTCCAGGGTTCCTGATCTCCGACATCAACAAAGCCCTTCTGCCCACCTTATGTAAAACAGCATTCCAGGGGCTGGAGCAGTGGCTCCGCAGTTGTGGTGCTTGCCCTGACCAAGTACAAAGTACATGAGTTCAAACCCCAGCACCATGTACACAACAAAGTCTCGGAGCAACAAAAGGCACATGAAAAACTAAATAAAATTGATTCATTCCCTCTCTCTCTCTCTCAAAAAGAGAAAAACAAAAAACCAAAAAACAAACAAAAAAAAAACAAAAAACAACCCAGCATTCAACCCCCTTACCTGCACAGCCTGCCACTTCCCATGCCCCTCACCCTGTCACACACTCGCCACTCCCTGTTCCATTTCATTCACTTTCACTTTCCCCGTTGGAATGAAAGCTCTAAGTTGGAAGGGACTTTTGTTTCTTTCCCCAAGGTAGCTTCACTTGGTGCCGGAAAACAAGCACCCAACAGACACTGAGGAAGCACTCGCTAAACAGAGAAAGAAATGATGGGGAACAGACACTGAGGAAGCACTCGCTAAACAGAGAAAGAAATGATGGGGCCAAGTGTTACCTACTTTTTTTTTTTTTTTTAAGAAAGAGGGGACAGTGAGAGAAGAGAGAGAGAAAGAGAGAAGCAATTTTTATTTAGTTTTTCATGTGACTTTCATGCCTCGGATACTTCGCTGCATACGTGGAGCTAGGGTTTGAACTTGCATACTCGCACGTGCCAGGCAAGCGCTGCAACCCCCAAGCCACCGCTCCAGCCCTGTGTTAGATACTCTTGATTGCAGCAACAGCAAAACTAAAATAGTACAGGGCTTTAGTTTATTACCACAAAATATACTTTGCCATTGAATTAATGAAATTCCTATCTTCAGGATATGTATGTCACCCCTTACTTAAGATCTGCCTCTCTTGGTATTCAACTTACTAAAAATGACAACAAAAGAAATGAGTCAGACCCAGTGACACCTGTAATCCCAGTGGCAGGAGGCTGAGGCAGGATGATCTCAAATTCAAAGCCAGGAGAGAAAAAAAAATGAACAACTTGGAACAAAAAGGAAGAAGCGTTAGGCAGAAATCTAAAAGCCTAAGTTGCAAATGCAGGTTTAAAAAAAAATCAATTCTGGGCTGGAGCGGTGGCTCAGTGGTTTCGGCGCTTGCCTGGCAAGTTCGAGGACCCGGGTTCAAACCCCAGCACCATGTACACAACTAAGTGTTGGAGCAACTGAGGCCATGTGAAAAACTAAATAAAGTTGTTTCTCTCTTTCTCTGTCTCTCTCACTGTCCCTCTCTCTTTAAAATAAATAAATAAATAAATAAAAATTAAAAAAAAATCAATTCAGAGCAGAAGCAGTGGCTCGGCAGTTCCGGTGCTTGCCCGGCATGTGCGAGTACACGGGTTCAAACCCCAACACCTATGCGCACAACTAAGTGTCAGAGCAACGAAAGCCATGTGAAAAACTCAATAAAAATTGATCCTCTCTGTCTCTCTCTTCCTCTCACTGTCCTTCTCTCTTTAAAAAAAAAAAAAAATCAATTCAAAGCTTTCTGGTGAAGGTGAACCACGGAATATTTCAGAGCAATGACTTTTACTCCAATAAATTGGCATAAAATTCAAAGCAACCTTTTCTGTGGAATCAATGCTAGATTCAGGACACTGAATGAGATTCACAGAGAGCAGGGCTCACAACCTCAAACACGGTCGAACTCCACACAGCCTTCATACCCAGCACAACAGCGAAAGATGACACGCACAGCAAGGAGGGGTGCATCCACCCCATATTCTAATCAACTAACTCTAGGTCAAAGGGCTATGCCTCAAATATGTACTTGGCCAAATGCGTCTGTGCTGAGCGATCCCTGGTAATCAACACCCCCAAAGTACACATCCATAGCATCAATGGTAAACTCAACTACATGGTGCAGTTTAGTATTTTCTGAACCCGTTCTGGGGCAAAATAATTCCCATTGCTACAGGTGCTTTACTATGACATATCTAAAATTATCAAACCAGATCCACTTATCTCATTTTTTTTTTTAAAGGTACAGGGGATTGAACCTAGGGGTGTTTAACCAGGGAGACACGTCCCCAGTCCTTTTTATTTTTTGAGACGGGTCTTGCTAAGTTGCCCAGGGCCTTGATAAATTGCTGAGGCTAGCTTTGAACTTGCGATCCTCCTGCCTCAGCCTCCCAAGCTGCTGAGCTGAGGGAAGTACAGGCGTGCAGCATTGCTCCCAGCTCAATCATTTCTTAAAGGGAAAAGACACACTGAACAGAACATTCCATTTCAAAGTACAACCCACATGTGACAACTATGAAAGGATTAAAGTATCCTTAAGTGGAGAAACTTGACAGACACCTTCCCCAAATGATCAGTTAGCATTATCAACAAACTGACCTTATCTCCTGATATGAGGCACTAGCAAGTGTAAAAATATAATCTCTGTAGGAGCATCCTAACCAAAATTCTTTAATCTGAATGAATTCATGAAGAAAAAAAATCAGTAAACCTAGAATGTCAGACATTCTACAATTGGCTTAGACTGTTTAAAAATGTCTCAATAAATTAAAATTAAAAATGGAAGAACTGTTCTAAATGAGACTACTAAAGAGACAACTAAATGCAATGTGTCATTCTTGATCAGATTTTACCCCTCCCAAAGGGAAGAAAGCCATTTATCAATGAGGGGGAATTTAAACAGGGCCCAGACATTAGATAACACTATTCCATCCGTGTTAAGATATCTTAGGAGTGGTATGATTTTGTAACTATGAAAGAAAATGCCCTTGTTTTAGAAGATCCATGCTAAAGTATCAGGCATCAAATCAAGTATCCATGACTTCTTCAACTTCCTTTGAAAGGGCTCTGCAGAAAGTTAAAACCTCCCATGTATGCACATATATGTAAAGAAAAAATAAAAATGCAGTCATGCATTCCTATGTTTCAGTAAAGAACGGACCAAACATGTCAGTGGTCTCATAAATTATAATGTAGCCTAAGTACACAGTAGCCTATACCATTTGAATTTGTGAAATACACTATGATATTCACACAACCAAACTGCTTAATGAAAAGGGAAAATACTGGGGAATGATATTGGCCAAATTGTATTGTGATACTGTTTGCATGTACAAATACGTAGCAAATCCCACCAGCTTGCACAACTACAATGCACCAATAAAAAATACAGGAAAAGTTTCAAATAAAAAAAAGAAAGAAACTAAGGCTGGAGCAGTGGCTCAGCAGCTGGAGTGCTTGCCTGGCATGTGCAAGGCACCTGGGTTCAAACCCCAGCACCACATACACAACTGTCAGAAAAACAAAGGCCAGATGAAATAAAATAAATTGATTCTCTTCCTCTCCTCTCTCACTCTTAAAAAAAGAAAATTAAAAAAACAACTGCTTGGGCTGGAGTGGTATCTCAGTGGTTACAGCACTTGCCTGGCATTCCTGAGAACATGGGTTAGAACCCCAGCACCACGTACCCAACAAAGTGTCGGAACAATGAAAGCCACATGAAAAACTAAATAAATTGATTCTCCTCTCACAGTCCCTAAGGGAGGGGAAAAACTGCTTAAGAAGCTCCAGTTCGTAAGTGAAGCATAGCTATTACTGAATCTAAGCATATGAATATCTACAGTACTGTTCTTTCAACTTTTCAAGAGCTTTGAAAATCTCCCAAGTAAAGTAGGGGGGAAATAAGGGATTAAACAAAAGCAGACGAACCTACTCACTAGTGAATGAACGTTTCAGGTTTTGGACAGGGTCTCCAGAATGCTGTATAATTTTGTTATCAGTGTCTGTTGTGATCCTAACACCTTTGAAACAACTTCAGCTGCCAGACTCTCATTTTAGGCATGATTACAAGCTAACATCTTCACCCCGCGCCCCCAACCCAGGTTATCCTGTCAGCTACTTCACCAACCTGTGCGGGAACAGGGCTCCTGCCAGTGGCTGCCCAGTGGATGAGAATCACAGGTGCCTCGTTTAAGACGGCGGTCAGCAGCCCCATCCGCAACACAAATACCTGCCCTCCCCTCGCAGTCTTCATTAATCTTTCCAAAGGAGGTAATTCCTCCTCCTCTCTGAGCACACTAATTCCATCTTGTAACTGTGAAAACCCCACCAGCACAGACAGAAGCTCGGGGAGGGGGGAAGAGGAGTTAAAAAGACGCCAGGTCAAAGATGCAGAAGGCGTGGGAGGGCGACCCAGCAACAGGTCTCAGACAGGGAGTCTTCCTAGGCAGACGAGCTGGAGGAGGCGGTGGCTCTGGACCGGGTGCCAGCGGTCAGCAGCCGCTCCTGGAGCAGAGGGGCTGGCCTCGGGCTAGAAACAAAGGAGAGGTGAGCGCCGACCGCTGCTCGGCCAGGCCGGGACCACCGAGCCGAGGTCCCCGCGGCAGCAGGCCCGGCGCCATTCCCGCGCGGCCAACGAGCCGGGCGCGACTCTGAGACTGCAAAGCGCAAGACCGGCCCCTCGGGTCTACCTGCGGCCGCTCCCTCCGATCCCGTGCCCGGGGGACCTACGAGGACCGGGCCGGGGAAGGGGCGAGGCTGGACCCGGCTCCGGAAGAGCAGCTCGCACCCCGCGGGGCGGCGGCGGAGCGCTCGGCGCGCAGGCGCGGGGCGGGGCCGCACCTGGGAAAGAGCAGAGCGAAGTGGAGTTGGGGCACAGGGTCCCGTTGCCCACCCGCGGCACGAGCTTCAGGCTGAGGATCTGCTGCAGAAGTCCGGCCGAGCCCCCGCTGCTGCCGCTCCCCTCGCGCTCCATCCCGCCGCCATCCACCGCAGAAAGACGAGGGGAGAGCGTCGGAAGTACTGAGAACCCGGCTCCTCGCACCTCCGCTGCCTCAGCGTCACCTTCGGCCGGGGCCCTCTTCACCCCCACCCAACGGCGCTGCCAAGTGACCGCTCCTCCCTCCAATCACAGGGCGCCGCCAGAAGCAAGGGGTGGGGATAGAGTTGTCCCCGCCCTTGACGTTGCGTAGGGCGCGCACAGACCCAGCCCCCACGGGTTACGCCCCCTATGGAGCTGTCAGTCTCCTGCTCCTTTGGGGCGCGCTGGCCTCTGCCCTTCTTTGCAGCGCCACCTATAAAAAAAATGGGGCAATTGCATGCGTCCCCCAAGATCAAAGACGGAAATTTAAAAGGGATCTGACCAAACAATGATGTTAACAAATTTGTTAATCTTAACAACTGTTGTTCTAGCTAGGACTAAACCCAAACATCTATGAACCCTTTTTTTCCCCCTGGTGCTGAGGATTGAGCCCAGGAGCGCCCTAACACTGAGCCACATCTCTGTTTTCCCCCCTTTTTTTCTGGTACCAGGGATTGATTCCGGGGGCGCTTAGCCTCTGAGCCACATCCTCAGCCGTTTTTATTTTTTTATTTTGAGACAGAATCTCACTAAGTTGCTTAGGGCCTCACTAAGTTGCTGATGCTGGCTTTGAACTTGCAATCCTCTTGGCTCAGCCTCTCTTTATGAAGCTTTCTTGAAGAGAACATGAACATTCTCTAAAGGTAACTACAGTAGAAAGATTCAAAAGACCTGTGTGGGACCAGAAAGGGAGACTTGAATATATGGGGACTCTATGGTGCTACTTAGTTTTAAGTGACATGAAATTAAAAAACATTCCAGTTCAATACTGCAAAAATATATCATTGCCCTTCAAAAATGCTGTTTAAATGAAAATGAAGAAATTGAGGCAAGGAATAAGCAGAGTTCTCTAAGGCAGTTTACTAAGGATCAAAGGTTACAACAAATTTCAGGAGATGGAGTGACTGTATATTTATTGAATATTTTATATGTGTCACCAAGCCATAAGGTAGGCATTAACCCAAATTACTCAGTGAAGTTATTATTCTTGTTATTTTATTCCTAATTCACAAGTGAAACTGATATTTAAAAGACATGATATAGCCAAGATCACAAAATTAATAAATGGCCAAGATGGGATCTGAACCGAGGAATTATTTCCACAGCCTAGCCTTTATGTCATGTTTTAGAAACATGGTGACTGAGGGTCACCATGAAGGCAAAGGAACCCTCTAGAGGCTTAGTGATAGATAAGAAGGCAGATTGGACACACAGGATTCACTGGGTCCATCTGTTGCGTAGATCCACCGGTTCCCTCCTCCTCCTTCCCCTGCCCCACCTGTGCATAAAACAGGCTGACCCTTGAAAAAATAGAAAATGCAGGAAACAGAAGACAAATACTTTTTCTAATTATCACAATCAAATGAATGGCAGGAAGATATCATATTCACCAAACCAAAATACGACTGTATGAAAAAAGCAGAGAACAAGAGAGAGCTCTTAGAAATTAAAATATGACTTCTGAATTTTATAATTTCATAGAATTAAGAAATAAAGTTGTAGAAATTAACGTTTGAGGCATTAATGGAAAGGGAGAGCAAAGATAAGAGGTAGAGAGGGCTTAGGTTTAGTGATGCACACCTGTAATTCCAACAGCTTGGGAAGTTGAGGCAGGAGGATCTCAAGTTCCAGGCCAACCTGGGAAACTTAGTGAGAACCTGTCTCTAAATAAGTAAATAGAGCTGGGGATGTGGCTGAGTGATGGAGTGTCCCTGGGTTCCATCCCCAGTACCACAGGTGAGGGGTGGAGATGGGGAGGGTCAACCCATTTAACAAATGGACATTTCAAGAAAAAAATGGAAAAAAAAATACAAGAGAGAAATTTAAAATACAAATGATGCAGAACTGAAGAGAAACAAAAATGATTATCCAGTACCTAAAAGAAGGAAGGAGGCAGGGACCATACCTCACACACATAGCCTTGTAAAATTTCATGACCAAGTATAAAGAAAATAAATGGTGAATTTTATGATATGCAATAGTGTCGCAATTTTTAAAATGCTAAACAAAAGAAGTCAAACACACACACACAAATTACACATTACACAATCCCATTTTTGTGAAAGAAAAATCTAGAAAGGCATATCTTTATAGAGACAGGAGATTAGGGATTGCTTAGGGTGGGCTATAAGGGATCTCTTTGGGGTGATGGAAATGTTCTAAAGCTGGATTGTGGTGATGGTCGCATGACTCCAAACTTTTATGAAAACCTTGAACTGTATGCTTAAAATAAATGAATTTTATGGTGTACCAATTAAACTTTTAAAAAATGACCAGTAGCAAATTAAAATTTCTGTTTAGGTTAGTTGGAATGTCCAAATGTCATTTTAAACTTTAACAGTTATGAACTGGAGGGGTGGCACAGCGGTTACAGCACTTGCCAGGCAAGCACAAGGCACCAAGGAAGTGTCAGAGCAACAAAAGCCAAATGAAAAACTAAATAAAAGTGAGTCTCTCTCCCTGCCCCGCCCCACTGTCCCTGTCTCTTAAAAAAAAAAAAAAAAAAAAAACTTTAACAACTGTAACAATCATCTTGACTTTCTACTCTTAAACTTTCAGAACTATTTCATTATTTGACCTGTGGGAAAAAGAGAACAAAACTTTAAAGGTGGCCTCGGGATTTAGTAAGACATTGAAACTGAAACTTTTCATCATGTGATTTTTGCATCAACCAACAAACTTGTCTAAAATAAAAATAGTAAGTATAAAAAGTGTCATGAAATATTTACCAGTGCCTCCCTTTTAAGTACAATTCCCAGAGCAGCAGAATCCATTAGAAGTGGAAGAAACCAATCATTTTAGAGTTATGTAAAAATCAATTGTGCATCACATCAGGAAACAGTATTTCAAATTCAGAATTCTATTCCCAGTCAACTAATGAATAGAGAGGTTAAAAGAAAGACATTTAGATCTGCAGAACTCAGAAAATGTATATTTTATGTGCCTTTTTCTTTTTTGTATCAGGGATTGAACCCAGGGGTGCTTACTGAGCCCCAGCCTCAGCTTTTTTACTTTTTATTTGGAGACAGGGTTGGCCTTGAACTAACTTGCAATCCTCCTGCTGAGATTCCAGGTGTGTCCTGCCACACCCGGTTTATGTGCCTTTTCTTGGGAAATTAAAGTGCTCGCCAGCGAAGTTAGAGCAGTAAACAAGAAATGCAAAGATGTGCACAGAAATGGGGAACCAACCCGGAGTGTCACTTGGTCCTCTGTGCAATGGTCCTAGCACTCACCTGTCCAGATTAAAACAGGAACAGCGTCCTCAGGAAGAATCACAAAGTTACTTTCGAATCGTAGATGATATAGTTATCATCATATACTGGGGATTGAACCTGTGGGTGCCCTACCACTGAGATACACACTCAGCCCTTTTTTAACTTATTTGGAGACAGGGTCTCACTAAATTGCCCAGGCTGGCCTCAAGCTTGTAATCCTCCTACCCTTGCCTCCCTCAGTTGGAGTTCAGGCATAGCTGGGAATACAGCGACCAGCTGAATTCAAAATTTTAATGAAAGGCCAGGATCGGTGATACACTTCTGCAATCTCAGCAACTCGGGAGGCTGAGGCATGAGGATCGCAAGTTCAAAGCCAGCCTCAGCAATTTAGGCCCTAAGCAACGTAGCGAGACCTGCCTCAAAAAAAAAAAAAAAAAAAATATATATATATAGGACAGGTGTGTGGCTTAGTGGTAGAGTGCCTGCCTAGCATGGGCAAGGCCCTAGGTTCAATCCCCAGCACGGAAAACAAACACACAAACAAAAAAACCCAGGAGTGGTGACACACGTCTAGTCCCAGCTTCTCAGAAGGCTGAAGAAGGAGGATGGCAAATTCAAGGCTAGCCTGGGTGAGAGAAATAAAAAGGACTGGGGTTGTAGCTCAGGAGTAAAGCACTGGTGAGTTCAATCCCCATTACAGAAAAAAAA
>PVKS010005642.1:35383-83802 GCA_004027875.1 Aplodontia rufa | reverse complement strand
TTTTGAGCTCTAGAAGTCTTCTGGTGGAGAATTCTGGGTCTTCTAAATACATAATCATGTTGTGGGCAAAGAGCTCAAATTATCTGTTTGCCAATTTATATCTCTTTAATTTCCTTCTCCTGCCTAATTGCTCTGGCTAGAGTTTCAAATCCTGTTGAAAAGGAGTGGTGAAATAGAAAGACACCAAGTAAATACCTAATATTACATCTCAAGGCCCTAGAGAAAGAAGAATAAAGAAGCACCCAAATCAGTAAAAGACAGGAAATAAAATCAGATCTGAAATCAATGAAATTGAAGTTTAAACAGGCAATACAAAAGATCAATGAAACAAAATTATTTTTTAAGGTTAAATAAAATTGATAAACTATTAAGCCACACTAAATAAAAAGGAAAAAAACTGAAATTATTAAAATCCAAGATGAAGAAGGAAATATTACTATACACTTCTGAAATCCAAAGGATCATCAGAAACTATTTTAAAAATTTATACTCCAACAAGTTAGAAATGCTTGAAGATATAAATTCCTACAGATATACGATCTACTCACATTGAACCTGGAAAAAATATAAAACTTAAATAGATCAATTTCTAGTAATGAAATTTAAGCAACCATAAAAATCCTTCCAACAAAGAAAAGCCCAGGACCAGATGGATTATCAGCCAAGTTCTACCAGACCTTAAAAGAAGAAGTAGTACCAGTCCTCCTGAAATTATTCCATGAAATGGAAAAGGAGGGAACTCTGCCAGATTCATAATATGGAGCCAGCATCACCCTGATACCAAAACCAAAGACACATCAAGGAAGGAGATCTTCAGACCAATATCCTTGATGAACATAGACACAAAATTCTTAATAACATATTGGTAAACCACGTGCAAAAATGCATTAAAAAGATAGCATACATACCATGATCAAAAGGGATTCAAACTAGGGATGCAAGGTTGGTTCAATATACAGAATTCAATTAATGCTATCCACTGTGTAAGTAGACTTAAAAACAAGAGTCACATGATTATCTCAGTAGTTGCAGAAAAAGCATTTGACAAAGTACATCAACTATTGATGTTTAATACACTAGAAAACTAGGGATAGAAGGAACTCACCTCAACATTGTAAAGGAGAATATATATATATATATATATATATATATATAATATACATATATAAAATTTATTTTAAGAGAGAAGGACAGTGAGAGAAAGAATCATTTTTATTGAGTTTTTTACATGGCTTTCATTGCTCTGACACCTAGCTGTATACGTGGTGCTAGGGTTTGAACCCGTGTACTTGTGCATGCCAGGCATGTAAAGGCTATATATGACAAACCCTAGGCCAACATTATCCTGGATGGAGAAAACCTGAAAGCATTTCCTCTAAAAACAGGAACAAGACAAGGATGCCCTCTTCCACCACTCCTATACAACATAGCCCTTGACACTCTAGCAGCCGTTCTTGACTGTTTTCTTTCCCGCATTCCACATGAGCAAATCCCAGTGATGTACCTTTAAATGCATCACCTTCCTTCCAGACCCTGCAGAAGATTCTAAATGGGTCCCCTTTCACTCCCCCTCTCCTGTAATCCAGTCTCAGCAGCCAAAGTAATCTTTTGAAAACACAAATCAGGTTATTCTTTGTGCTATTCTATGCACGAAACCTTCCCAGACTCCCTGCTGCAAATAGAATCAAACCCAAACACATTACCCTGGCCCACAGGCCCTCTGTGACTTGATCTGTTGGTAAACTCACCTCTGTGTGCTCACTCCCTTATTCCTTAAACTTCAGGACACACAGCTGCCTTTGTTTCTCCCTGGAATGACAGCCCCTAAATTTTCCATGTGGTGGACTCCTTTTCCTTACTCCTCAGAAGTGCCTCTCTCCCCACCCAACCTGCAGAACCTGCTGCCTTGTGCCACTGCTCCCCAGCACCTCCCCAGCGCTTTGTGGTCAGCCATGTGTAAGCTCTAACATATTATTTGTTTACTGTCTCTATCTTTAAAGAAGGTAAACTCTGAGAGGATACCATCTTTGCTCTACTTGGTCAACAGACTAGAACAGTGCTTTTAGTAGGTTCTCGGTCAATGTGTGGAGTGAATGAATGTGTGATATCAGTTATGAAATGACAAGGGCCCAAGAAGATCCGATTGTCCCAGCTTGGAGAGAGGGACATCTGCCCTGGGATCATTCACCTCTGGCTAATGTCCCAGGGTGCCTGAGCATGGCCACAGATGTCTGGAGGACCATCATTGTGTTGCTTTGCAGTCCTAATAGCCATCCTAAAAAAAGCTTAATCCCCATTTTATAGATGCAGATACTGAGGCCCAGAGCAAAGAAGAGACTTCCATTTATTGAATCCTATTTTTTTTTCTACATTAGCCAAGTGTGTTTCATCTGTTCTCATTGAAACATCGTCCACATCTCTGTTTTAAAACCACTGGTGTTAACTACATGTTTGTAAATATTTTCCTTCATCTACACCTACTCTATCTTACAACTAGTGTTGAAATTCTCATTTCCTCCTACAAGAAAGAAATATGGCCCAGATTTTCATTGTGGGACAAGATGTTTCAGCCTTCCCACACAGATTTTTTTTTCCTCTTCTGATTTTTTTATAAATGATAATGGATCCCTTAGATCCTTGCTGTCCCTTTAGTTACTAAAATCTTAGTTTAGATAGTCTTTCTTTTTTTTTTCATTTTGTTTTTAAATTAAGATCTGGCACTTGCTAGTAATTTCTGAAGATTGGATCCCATTTTAATTTCTGTCTTTAACTAAACGAAATCTTTAGAATGTGGCCATAAAGGGAAGCAAGCTTAGCCAGTGACAAGAATTCATACTTGCTTTTAGCTGGTTAGAATCCATTTACAGCTTTCAGTCAAACGTTCCTGATCACTTCTTCTGGGTTTTTTTAAAATTCATTCTAAGGAAATAACTGCCATAATATATACTTTCAAATAAAAAGATGTAAATTTGGTTTGGGTGGCTATCGAGCATAAAAGGCAATATATAAAATAAGATTAATTCCATTGTAGTTCCTAATCTTATTTCTCAGGGTTCTCTAAGTTCTTTAATAGGAAGACAGAAATAAAGATATTTAATTATAGAGGTTCTTATTATGTATTTTGAAGTTTGATGTAGCATTTCTAAAATAAAAGTTAAATGTAGCCACTCCAGCTGTTTTTTATTTTTTTTTTTAATAAAGAGGGACAGTAAGAGAAAAAGAGAGTAAAAATTTTTATTTAGTTTTTCATGTGCCTTTTGTTGCTCCTTTTGTTGGGTACTTGGTGCTGGGGTTTGAACTTGCATATTTGCGCATGCCAGGCAAGCGCCTTAACCACCAAGCCACCGCTCCAGCCCCACTCCAGCTTTTTTTGATTAGTGTTTGCATGTAAATCTTTCCCTGTTTTTTGACTTTAAATCTATCAATGACTGCATTTAACATGGATTTATTATGGAGGAATATAATTGGGTGTTGCTTTTTTAATCAATTTGATCATCTTCTCATTGTTTAGATCACACATTTGGTGTAATTATTGATATAATTGACATCTATGTTTCATCATTTTTTGTTTCTGTTTTTATTTCCTTTTTCTCGTTTGACTTACTTTTGAACCGAACACTTGTAATTTTAATTTTATCTCAACTGTTGGCTTCTTTTAACATCTTTTTACAGTTTTTACCAGTTTCCCTAGAATATACAATATACATACAATTTACAGTTTTAATTAGCCTATCTTGATGAATATAACAAAACTATTTAGATTCTAGATCATTGGCATGCTGAGCTTAGAAGAGTTGAGTACTGAAGCTATTTTTTGTTATCATGTTTATTTTTCTTAATTGTATTCGATTATAATAATTACCAAGCAGGTACCGTGTGCCAGACATTCTTGTAAGAAATGTTACACTTATTAACTTATTCAGCATCACAACCACCCAATGAGAGTGGGGGCCAATGCACTTGGGAACAATGAGCCAGGGAGAAGTCAAATAACTCAACCCACGTTGCAAAGCAAACAAGTGGCAATGCCACTTTTGTTTTAGGAAAAAACCAGCATAGGGTTAAATCTGTAAAAGGGGACTGGGGAGGAATAAAGGCTTCTTATTAGCTCAAGTCTAAATGCAAGAAAAAGAGGAAACACTGCTCTGGGGACGGGGGCCAGCGCGAAGCCACACAGGATTGGCCCTGTGTGAAGAGACCTGTATCCAGACAGCACTGTGAGCCGCTGCTCATTTGAACTGCACTAGTTTTGTAAGGTGGGCCTAATTCAAACATTTATTTTTGTTTTATAATTTTATCAGAGCTTTAAGAAGCTGGTGATACCAGGTTCTACACCCATGCATGCTTGCATGCTTAAGTATCATTGAAGTAACAGTAATTTAAGTCAACATGAGGGATTCTTGTGTAAGCTGTGGACTCTCTAATTCAAAAACACATTGGTCTCCTGAATATGACACATTTGTCACAGGTTTCCTGATGTGGCCCAAGGATAGGTGAGTGGTTCAAATGCTGGTCCACTTCAACTTGTGAGCCGAATGCAGAAGCCCTTGAGGAGAGGGCCACTCTGTTTCAGTGTCCTTGTTCTTCTGTTTTGAGACATCGCGTAGAGTCCTGCAGAGAGCTTCCGGTTTTAGTCCCAAACCTACGGCAAGCCCCCTGCCATCATCTCTGACTCATTTTTCTCATTGATTAGATGGGGATGGACCTCCCATTATAATGATTGTGATATTGAATGAGATAATATAAATTATATGTTTGACACAGAATAGATAAGCAAGTGGTAAAATTATTATTGTCATCGTGCTGTTGCTGCTGCCATAAATCAATCACCTCTGCTGAAAGCAACCCCACACCAAATTCTTGGTCGTGAACTATATACCCTATAAACATTTGCATTAGTAGGATCAATGCAAGTGCTCTTATGTCACTGATGCCATCTAGATCCTGAGAAACCACCCTTTAGAACGACACTACCCTTTCATTCAGAGGATATTTTGATTTCTATTCTTTTAAGTTGGGTAACTTTTTTAAGAGTCTCCCACTGTGACTAGTTTGTATGGTATTCACCAAAGTGAGGGAGAATCTTTGGCTCATGAGACTATCAAGGCTTACCAAAATTAGAAAAACTACTGGTTTAGCATAAGTCCTGGTAATATTGCATTATAAAAATTGACCCATTAGCAGGGAATAAAATTTAAATTAAAAAAAACCTGTGCCAAACCTGAGACTCTGGCAACTGGTTCTCCTAATACTGCCCCTTGCCACTGTCTCCATGGAAAAAATCACATTATTTTTCATTAATTGAACGTTGACATGATGTTACTACCCCACTCAGAATGACAGCTAAGATACCTGCATAAAATCAATCATATCTGTAACTAGGAATAAGTCGGGAAGGAATGTAAAAGATTCCACAATATTGAATGAATGGTATTTTTGAAAATTATTTAATGCTTTTTGGTATCCTTATTCCCTTTTAAGCTGCTGAGAATTGCATTTTAGACAGGACAGTATTAATGTTAGGCACTCTGTCACTAAGCAAGAGAATAGCCTTTGTAATGCAATTTACATACGTTAATGTCTCCCTTCCAGTGGTTGCTGGACCTTCGGGGACTTTGCTAAAGCCCTGGAGTCTCTCCTTTGAGCCCGGTGGAATGTAAACAGGTGGAATTTGTTTCAAGGTGCTCCACTGCCACCTTCCCTCACTGTTGCCCATTTGAAGGGAAGTTCTCAGCTTAGACTATTTTTTCTTTTTCTCCCCATTGTCTCTCTAAAATAGGGCTTAAAGCATTCTATTTAAGTGATTTTCAAAGAAAACTAACATTTACATTTCTAACAAGTTTCAAATGAAAACATTCTGAAAATGTATTACATCCTCTTAACAGCTGAAATGAAGAATGGAATTTTCTCAACTCAAACAATTGGAGACTGTTACTCCTCATTTCCATCAGAATGATTTGATCCATAGTGATAGATTTCAATCTGTTTATACATTTTAGAACATCTAATTTGATTCTCCAGAGAATCTGAATAAAATACATGTTTTGGGCCTCTGCTTATGGGAAATCCTAGGGCATCTTAACCTTTCTCTCCCACAATCCTTTAGTTGTTTATTCTGCCTGTTTGGACCAGGCAGGGGTTGCCATCTCAGTAAGAGCCCAGGTTTCAGGAGGGTTTCCCCTTCTGCACCCTCCAGGAGGTGCAGATGAGCCCTTGGTTGTACAAGATCCTTTCAGCATAGCAGGAATAGGAAGCTGTACTCTGATTATCCCTTTCTGTGAGTAGCCTCACTCTCTCCTGCCTTCTGAAGTGACAAGAGGCTGCATCTTATCTCCTGGCCTGGAGCTCATGCTGAGCCAATCAGTATCTGCAGAACCTTTTGCACTGGAATCCTTTCTTGCAAAATTGGATGCCCCAGCAGGTGCCTGCTGCAGTGAGGCAGCAGTCCAGTTCTGCAGAGTCCTGCAAGTTCAGGATCAGGCCCTTGAAACAGAAGGAAGGGACACTACTGGAGCCTTTATTGTACAGTTCTCTTGAAGAGAGTTAAGAAATGAGAAAAAAAATTAGAAGAGTTTGCACTGTAAGAAAAAGAAAATGAAGAAGGAATTGCGTATTTTTTTTGTGTGGATATATTGGGTATAACAGAAAGAGACAGAATCTGACCTCTTCAGGGTCTGGCTTTGAAAGTTTTCTGTGTGATATGGTACCTTTGTGGCCACTTCATTAAAAGCAGAAACTGGTAGCAGGAGAGACTTACAGGAATTTTTTTTTTTTTTAAACTTACTGCATAAGAAGGTGGTTCAGTGTTGGAATGAATCTTGTTATAGGTGATTAATAACAACATCAACAACAACAAAAAAAGCACATTTATCTTTTCCTGGAGGTTTCCAGAAGATCTTAGACTCTTGTTCAGGAAATATTTATGCATAAATAAAAGGCTAAATGATAGGTCAGATGATCTCTGGTTATCATAACTTTTTTTCATACTGCCATCCCTTCCTCCATTATGATTTAATTTTAACGATATAGAGATAAGTTATTTTTAAATTTTGTAATAAAATAGGAAATTAAATTAGACAAAGAATTATGTATTAAGTAAATGCAAGCTCAGGAAGGAAAAAGAAACATAAATGTCTATTTATTAAGTACCTTCAAAGCCAAATGGGACAAACTGAGGATTAATTGACCCCTCTGCCTTGTGTAATTATTTTCAAGTAAGAAGGGAATGCATGATGCCAAAAAAGTGTCACCAGGGAAGCAACAAGAGGCATCCTAGGGGACAGTATGTTGAAGTCCTTCAGTCCAGCACTTTTTTTTAACAGTCCACTTTTTTTGAATCAGAAACTTGGTATTGTCAATATTCTCAAAGTGACTAAGTTTTTCTAACTGAATGCATAAGAGACTGCACACTATCTCTCCTCCTCGCCCTCCCCCTTTCTCCATCTGCATCTCCAAATGTACATGCTGGAAATCAAGCCCTGGCTGGCTGACTGCTTAGCAATCTTGCCCACTGCCCAAGAGGTGTGGATGTACTCCATGAGTATCGATCGTAAATTAAAAACCACGGGCATCTGGACCCTTCCTCCTGCTGCCTTCCTGGGAGCCATCAGCTCCACTGCTGAGCCCAGAGTCTTCCAGCCTCCCTCTCCTAGGCTCCTTCCTCTCAATTTTCAAACTTGCTTCGCTTTCTTGCCTCCTGATAGCATCCTCACAGAGGCAATGTCCCTCCTACCAAGTTCTGACTTCAGATTTCACACATAAGTTCATGACTTCCATATGGGTCTCCTGAAGCCCAGCACTGGAGAGGTAGCTGATTACTGGACATCTCCATGTGGATGTTCTGAAGCCTCAGCAAATAGATTCTAGGATAGAATATTTCCCACCTTTGTTGCTGCATTTTAGCCGTGCCCCCAGATTCATCAAGAACCTGTGAGTCACGGGCTGCTCCTCCATTCTGTGTTCCTTTACCAAGCAGGGTGGATTATTCTGGGGATTTTTCCACCTACATCCTCTGAAGCCTTCTTTTCTTTTCAACATTCCTGCCAATAACTTGGCCCAGGCCCATACGTGTACTGTTTTGAATGTTATATTATCCCTTTGTTCAGCTCCACATCACAGATTAAAATTATTCTACTTATAAATAACCTTAAAATGTGAAAGGGATGCAGGCTTATACTATTTCTCTTAAGCCTTGAAAAATGCTTAGAATCATAATAAAAATAGTAAATTTTTTCATTATAACAACTATTAGCATCATCATTATTTTTCCCATTATAAAAAATACAAGTATAATTTTTCTATTGCTGCTGGACTCCTGCTCTGTGAGCTATAGAAATGATCCCTGAAAACGTGTGCATGTGAGCACATGTGCATACACACAGACACACACACACACACGCATGCACAAACTGTTGCTCAAATCTTTCACATAAGGCATTATCCCATATCATTAAAAATTATTTTAAATATTGAATGACCATCTCACACTAGGAAACAAGATGAATGAACCATTATTTAATCACTGCTCTTTGAGCATTTGGTTGTACCCTTTTTTTCTTTATGTTCTTTCTTTTTTTTTTTTTAAGAGAGGAAGAGAATATGAAAGAGAGAATCTATTTTTCCACCTGGCCTTTGCTTTACTGACAGCTGTGTATGCGGTGCTGGAGTTCAAACCCTGGTCCTCATGCATGCCAGGCATGTGCCGTAACTGCTGAGCCACCGCTCCAGCCCCAGTACCAATTTTTTTAAAAAGTCTTTTTAATTAACATTTTTGTGCTTAAATTTTTTACTCCTATCTCTCAGCATGTCCTCAGAATCATGCTAGATGTGGAATTATTAGACTAAATAATTTGACCACTTTTAAGACTTTTTTTAAAAAATTAATGTATGTAAATGTTGCACTCACCCTAGAATTGAATGTTCACCTTTAAATGATATATTTTGGGTTTCAATAATGAAGAATGAAACCTGTGTATTTTATAAAATTGAACATGTTTTCATGTTTACCAGCCACTTCTTTTGTAAATAGCCTTATTTATGCTTTCAGTTTGTCTTTATATTAAGGTTTCAGATAGTCTATTTTTAGTTGGTATGATCATTTATTCCAAAATTAATGCCTTATTTAAAATTTCATTTACGGTTCTCCGTAACACTCAGGATAAGGTTGAAATCTCCTAGCCTGGCACATGGTGCCCCTGTTATTGTGCCTTTGACCGTCTGCCTTTGCTGCGACAAGATGCACATAGAAATGCTTCAAGCAGTCCAGGACTCCATCCAACTCACAATAATGTATTTGTCCTCTGTGCCTCCTGCTTTGCAGCATGACTTTTTTTCTTTTGCCCAAACTGCCATTCTCCACCTGCCCCCATTCGCCACCTGCCACTCACCTCGAGACTGACGTGGAGTTACCTTCCTTGGGTGAGAAGTGCTTTTGACTCGTGAGTCTCAGTGATAATGTATCTCTTCTGTGCTCTGATGGTCCCCCTCATAGCCTCACCACATGTCTTATCTTTTCTGTTATGCTTTGGATATGACGTGTGCCTCTCCTGTTAATGCAGGAATGTTGAGAGGTAAAGTGATCCGATTATGAGAGCTGTGCCCTAATCTGTTCATCCTAGTTTGAATGGACTGACGGACGGGGTGGTAACTGTAGGCAGGGTAGGTGTGGCTAGAGCAGGTGGGTCACTGAAGCTGTGCCCTGGAAGGGTGCAGCTTCCCTGCAGCTCCTCCCCTGCCCCTTGCTTCCTGACCTCACCATGAAGTGAGCAGCTTTCCTTCACTGGGAGAACGTCCCCCCCCCGTGAATGCCCTGCCTCAGCTGGGGCCCTAGAGCCATGGGGTTCACCATCTGTAAACTGAGACCTCAGAAACCATGAGCCCCAATGTTTTTAAGTTGTACTTGTCAGGTATTTTGGTAACAGTGATGCAAAGCTGACCGAAACACTTTCCACGTGACAAGGTCTGGTCTTTGCTGCTGCTGCCCAAGGCTCAACAATAGCCAGGATGTAATAGACACTCAATAAATGTTGAGGCCAGGGAGGGAAAAACCAAGGAAGCCATCATTCTCCATCTCAAAAGAACTCTACTTGCCCTTGGACGTTTACTCCAGCTTGAATTTCTTACTTGAATATTATAATAACATATTTTTGTTCCACATCAGTCCAAGTAGAGTTTAGTATTTAGTTCCTAATCCATTAAAATCCTTGAATATAGAATGCATGGCCTTCATATCTCTGGTGTCTGTACTTACCCATGAAATCATAGAAAGAGCATTCTTTGGCATGAATTTGATTGCTCCAAAATTAATTTGTTATTATGCACAAAGAAGTAGAAATTATAAGTTAATAAGGTCAGGTATCTTAGCATTTGATTTATCAGCTTAATTCTAAGGAGGGCACAGTGAGATGCTAAGAACACTGAGAATGACTGGAAGGATAATAAATCGAAAAGTTGACTCTCAAGTAGAAAACATTTTAATTTGTCTATTATTTTAAGAGTGCTTCTACATAATTTCATATCTGAGAATGTGTTTTAGTCTGGTTTGTGCCACTGTGACCAAAATACCTGACAAGAACTTAGAGGACAATGAGTTTATTTTGGCTCATGGTTTCAGAGTTGCGGTTCATGATTGGACAGCACTGTAGCTCTGGGCCCACCTGAGGCAGAACATTATGGTGGAAGGGGAGATAAAGGGAAACATTTTGGGACATGACAACCAGGAAACAAAAGGAGAGCTCTGCTCCCCAGGGACAAAATATAAACCTCCAAGTCATGCCCTCTGCCACACCCTAGCTGCCTCCAGTTACCTCCCCCTTAATCCACATTGGTGGACGAATCCACTTTAGGTTCCAGCTCTTACAATAGAGTCATTTCACTACTGAACATTCTTGCATTGTCTCTCACGTGAACTTTTGGGTGGCCCTCATATCTAAACCATAACAGAATGCTTCTGTATCATTTCCTCAGAACAGTTAAGGTTCAATTAAATTATTTAAAACTTTTAATGTTCTAAAATGGAATCTGGGAAATGTTTGTTTGCGGTTTGGACAAAATAGAAAAAATAATCAACTCCCTAAATTCCACCAAAAGGATTACATACTAAGAATATCTCCAAATCTATTAATTATTTTAGGAAGACAATATTCATTTTTTAAACACATCTGTCTTGGAGCAAGTTGGAATAATAATTGCATGCCTGTAATTTACTTAATTGATTTCTTTAACAGTCTGGGGGTGACCCATCTTTCAAGTATAGACTCAGGCAGGTTTATTGATATCCATACCCCCTTGGTATCTTCCCAGATATCCTCCCCACCCCCTTCCCTTCCCTTCTCCATCCGCTCCCCTTTGTTTTATTTTTTGAGGTGCTATGAATTGCACCCAAGGGCTTGCACACACTGGGCAGGGTCAACCACAGATTCTCTCTCCCAATCCAGCTCTGTCATTTTATCTCCTCCCTACAAAGAATTGATGGTAGTGTTATACCAGTTGTGACATGGATTAATTACAACTTAATATAGCAAGTTTGCTGGTGAGGCAGTTTTAAGGTGTAAGTGCATTTTAAGCTTTTGAATTCCAATTGGCATACATAAAAAAAAAATTGTAGGTACCCCTAGGGACTGGAAAGATCTGAGCTGTTTCTGCTGGTTGTTGAATGCTGTCTGCTCACTCAGCCTCAGTGTCTTTAACAGTGTTGACTCTTTTTGTAAAATATCCTTTCACCACTTCAAATGTCCTTCCCATTGGCTGTTGATTCCTATTGGATAAAGAAAGTCACAGGCCACTTTTTAATAAATCGGTTTGTCTATGGGTACACATAAGGGCACTGAGGAACTGCATTCCAGGGACAGGTTTATATTTAGAAGGCATAGGTGGAAGGAGTCCTAATAAAATAAGCTGCAAAATCACAGAACATTTGTGGTTATGAAACCTAAATTAAGGTGAAGATGCCTTTGTCTTTGGGGGGAAAAATGTAGAATAGCTGTGTGGGTTCTTTAGTCATTAGGAAAATGACACTGAAACTATCATTTGGTTTCCTTCCCGTAAGCACTCTCAATTCTGAGCATTTAGTCAGAGCATGGCAGTGTCTGGAGGGGAATCCCTGGGCCACCTGTGTTCCCATCCCTGGCCCTGGTGGCGCTGAGCAGCCTCCCCTCACACTGCCTCCTGCTGGGCACAAGGAAGACGCTCATTCCTTCTCATTTTTCCCTTCTTCCCACCCTTCTTGCTTTGGTCTGAAAGGCAAAGACAATATCAGTGAGGGAAAAAGTGGCAAATCAGGTTTGATGTCTTTCAGTTTATCTAGACTTAGCTTTTTTTTTTACTCCACTATTGAGTTTTCAGGATACAAATAAAACACCTTTTAGGAACACAGTGATTGGATTTCTCCTTATTCCTTCATGGAAGCCCACCTTGTCCTCTCCTCTCCTTTTCTCGGCCTCAGCAATCCGCTTTTACATGTCTCCTGAGCTTTCGTCTCCCCCATCTCATGGACATGAGCGTGTGCATTCACGTAGGTTGCAACAGGGCCACAGGTCTGGACAGTGTGTGGTGAGCCAGCCAAGGACACACCTCTTCTTAGATAGCTATGTCAGGAGTTCTGAGGAATAGTATAATATCAGTTCACCATGCCCCATGGGTATAATCAGGGCTCGAAACTCCACCCAGAAATTTTGCAACTTCCTCCAAGTAATTCTACTCAACCCCTATTATCATCCTGTCGTGATCATATTCCTCATGCTTATTCTGGTGGATGAGGTAGAATTCTCCCTTCAAGCTTCCACCTGCATGTTTTTAGTTAGTATATCTTTGATCTGTTAACTTGGCAGAACCATGTTAATCATTTCCCTCCACACATTTCCTGAATTTTTAAGATAGTCTTTTTTTGGGATGTTTGTTTTATTTTTTGGTGTTTTCCTTTATTAAGGCACAATGATTTACTGATATGTAAAATTGTTCTTTAAAAGAATTCATAGGATATACAAGGGTGATTATTATGAGATGGGATGAAAGTGGTCAAATTTCAAATGCTGAAGAGCTCCATTTGTCACTGGACAAAATAAATTAAGAATGGACAAAGAAGCCTCCTGTAAGCTTCATCCCAACTTGTATACTTTTTCTTCCTTATCATTCAACATCTCATCACTGACTTCTGGTGTTTTTTTAATTGTGTTCATTGCACAAGATACCATGCTTGTGGACTCCATCTATGAAATTAGAATTCCTTTCTGAATTTCCATTAGTTCATGATTTTCTATACTTTTTCCTGCATATTCCAAGAGTGCTGAATGGATGAGATTCATGTCCTATACATTCAAGGGTGAGCCACTCTAGGAGACCTAAAGATGAAACTTCTTGCTCAAGAAGGAAGTATACTGCTTTGCATCAAAGTTCAGAGGTAGCTGGCAGTCCACAGTGGATCAGTAGTTTTGCTGCGTAGTGTCAAGCAGGGATCCTGGCAGCAAGCCCTGCCATGTTTCATATAGGATTCCACCTACGCATCCAAGGTAGCTGCCCAGTTTTTTTCACTTAACAGCCTTGGGGAAGGAAAAACATGACATCAAGAACAACTGGGTTTCTTAAAGGAGATTAAAGTTTCAATCATCACATCACTTGTATTTCAGTGGCTCAAACTTAGTCATGCCACCATATTTCACTGCAGAGGATCCTGGGAAATGTAGTCTCTAGATGAGCAGCCATGTTCTCAGGTAAGACTTGAGATAGGGGTTCTATTACTCCCTGGATGCAGGAGATGGTATATAATTAACACTGCCTTACCTAGATCACTTTCAAGTTAGGTAAGTTGGTATGGATTTCTAAGAATCATATTTGTGTTTGCCAATTGCCTTTGCATCTTCCTATACTTTTCTACTCTTCTTAAACAGTGGGTGGGAAGTGTATATGTGTGATGTTTATTATCTTTATATTAAGCCCACTTATTTTTTAGCACATAAAATAAATACAGAACATCTTTAATAACAGCTTGATATGAAAATTTAGTTACTTAGGTATTGCTAAGAGTCTGCAGTCTAAAAGGACATGTAACTATTTTACCTCTCTTGGGCTTCCCAATAACTATTAGATTTAAGAAGACACTCAGAGCCCCAGTCTTTGTCCCAGTAAAAATAAATATTCCTTCCAGTTCACTGCAATTTGCTGCAGGCTGTGTTCCAACCCTGAGAAAAAGGCCCAGGAAAAAAGAAATGTGAAGTTGGCTTTTATCTCCACTATACAGGAGATTATAAGGTCCCTGTTGGTGAGGGAGGAAATTGGTGTCAGATCCTGAAACAGGGTCCAGTGCACCCAGTTGGACTAGCCCTCCTCAGGACTACTTGATACCTTCCACAGGCTCCCGAATATGTGACTCCATGATAGAAATAGTTCTGCTTTAAATAGGCAAGTCTCACATGTGTATTTTAAGAAACTGCAGAATTGCAGGAGCAGAAGAAAGCTTGCCATTACACCCACTTCATGCATATTACTCCCTGGTGGCGTTGAGCTAGGTGAGAATACAGTGACACAACCTCTGCCCTCATGGAGCTTTCAGCCTAGCAAGCTGGCAGGCATCCATCAGAGGACCACATGGATGTGTCATGATAGCCAGTAAGGAAAGAGACTAAAGTAAGGCAATAGAAGGTCACCTTCCAGGCCAGAAGATGTGTTTTGGATGAAAGGGGAAATCTAGGAATAAATAACTAGAGCAGGACTGTGCGAAACTTTTCTTCACTCCTCATTTCTACTACTTTACTCAGAGGTGTGGATATTTGTCCAGAGAATTTAGATATAAGGGAAACCTGTATTTGCCAGTCTGTTAAATCTCTAATCATGGATAAGTTGAAAATCCTAACCCCTATTAAAACCTCGAAAGGGGCTACTGGGTGGGGTAGAGAAGGTGGGTGACCTCAAGACCTGCCTCACAGGTGTGCAGGCACCCAGAGGTTATCTCTAGGCATCTAGGAAGCGCCCTCTCACCTGGTTACCTGGGTCTGGAATTCCTTTATGGGAAGCATTCCTCGTGACAGGCAAAGTTTCAAGGCCAAGGAAACCAACTGCTCTCCAAAAGTCACCACCATGATTATGTGTTATTTTTAGCCATTTCATTTTTGCTGTGTCTTTATAATAGACTTGTATGGTATGTGCAGCTCCCCCCGGCCCAGCTCCCTGCTCTCACAACTTAAAAATGGAGGGTAGGAGTGGGGGCAGAGGTTTTGACTGCATTCATAGTTATTGAGTATGACGAACTCTTAGGAATATATTCGTCTGATGAATAAGAGTAACACCCACCTTCCTGGAAGGAAAGGAGAGAAGGCGGAAGGGAAGGAGAGTGGGGTTAGGGAAGGATAAACACTCATATCCTCAATTGCTATTACGCTTTGCCAATTTACTGAGTATTTTCATATCGAATAGCTTTTCTGATTCGCATAATAACTTAGTGACGTAAGAAAGCCAATATTATTTCCATTTTACAGATAAGTGAAATTTAAGAATAGCTATTGGCTCATAGAATCCACAGTATTCTTGCAGGAGTCCCCTGCTCTTTCCAGAACACCAAACCAGGCCCCAGGAAAACCTCATAAATTGGCTTCCAGTCCTTTATAAGAAGGTTAAATTTATGGTAATGAAAGGCTCAGTGTGTCTACTCAAGGGTCATAGATTTTTCTTTCTTCTTTTTTTAAACTTCTGAGTGAGGTTTCTAGCCTAAAACTCAATCAAAAGAAATTAAATGAAAAAGGACTCAGGGAAATTTTTCAGTGACGTGTTCATCCTAATCTCAGAGTGGAAGAGGTGTATGAATTTGGGGGGGAAGGAGGAAGACAGTAGAAAAGTAAAAAATAGGCCCAGCATAGGGGCCTATATGATCCTCCTTCCTCCACAGTACAGCATAGTATCCAGAACTGGGTTCCCAAAGTGTTTGTATAACAGAATAGAAAATGGAGACTGAGCCCTCCTTTGAAAGGCTAAATGAAGATCCAGTTCTGCCATGACACCAACAGAGGCATGACGGATCAGCCTTGCTTTCTGTACTGTCACATGGTGTAAAGTTGGAGGCTCTGATTCCAGGTGTGGCTCATCTGTCAACCTCCCTTTCAGGAAAAGTTTTGCATCCTCACAAAGGATGATCTCCACCCTGGCATGACAGAAAGTTCTGTTGGCCAGGTTCTTCATGGCCACAGGGAGTTAGAGTTCTTTGTCTGGTTGTGTACATTGTAGTATCCTTTCTAACTCTCTGGGCATGTCTGTTCTTCAGCCCTTACAGAGATGCTCTTGGAATATTCTCTAGCTCCTCCTGTACATGTCTTTAGCTTGAGAATTAGGTCAATGCTACCTCACCAGTCTTGGTGAATCTTCCTTTGCTCTGGCCAAAATGAAACTTGAGGCTTTTTCCTTCTCCTTTACTTTTTAAGGATGTAATTTTTTTCATATTTTTAATTTATGCATTGTAATTGTACATAATGGTGAGATTTGCTATTATACATCATACATGCATACAATACAACAATGTAATTTGGCCAATACCATTCACCAGATTTCCCTTTCATTCTGTCTCCTCCATCCCCCTTTTTCTTCTCCTTTCTAGCATACGTTTCTTCTAGTTTTCCTTGGAAATCTGTGTCATGAAAAGATACTGCATTTATGGGAAATTCTGTAGCCATTTTTTTCAGCAATGAGAAGAGATGCATGCTATGTAACAGGCATTTACAATAGCTATTGCTTGTTATTGACACTCTACCAGGCACTCCACACAGCCCATCTTTGATCCTCTCACCAACCATGCAAGGTAATCTTTATTATGCCACTTTACAGATTCAAAAACAGTGACCCAAAGAATGGATTATCTAACATCTGTGTAAATGGCACATTCAGAATCATGTTGTCTTAACTCCAGAGCTGACCCTTGAAAATGTGGGTAAGGAAAATATTTTCCAGTTCAGGGTGTAGTTATCTTTAAGTACCTAGAACAATTTACCCACAAATGCTTAGAAGATACCTACTAGAGTAGTCCTTCTCAAATTTGATTCATAGGTCATCTGCATCATATTCTTCTGGGCTCAGACCCACACAATTAGAACCTCTGTGTTTGCAGTTTTGGAACTGACACTGTTTACAGCTCTCCCAGCTAATTCATTCATTCCCAGAGATCTGTGCCAGGCCGACAGCCTAGCATACTTAGAGCAGTGTTTCTCAAAGTGTAGTCTGGGACCAGTTGCCTAACATGCTTGAGCAATTGTGTAAAATGCAGTATCCCAGGCCCCAGCCTTGAAAATAGGGTGTTTTCCAAGATCAACTGATATTTCTAAATATACATCAATTATTCCATGTTATTTCCAGGCATGATCTTACATATATACACAGACCAGGGGTTCAACAGGGTTCTAAGGTGTATATATGTATGTAGGTGTAGGTAAAGAAATTGAGACCTAGTCTCTTTTAGTGAAAGTGAGTTGATATTGATCAACCATAAGGAAATGCTAACCTTGGAGTGTGGAATCTAATTTTAGCAGGAGTGGGATAGAGAAAAATGAATGAGGGTTGGAAGAAGCAGGATTGCCTTTCTGAAGGACAAGGGTCTGGAAGGCTGAGTAGTAAAGACTGTCTCAAATTGAGTAATTCATGAAAACTGCACTGGAAAACTGTTTTCCCCAAATAAATGCAGTCATGAAGAACTCTGTCAGCTCTTCAGAGTTCCAGGATGACGGTAATGAGGAGTGGCTGACCCTGAAGTAATGTCGGCTGTGAATGTGTGGGCAGCTCCACCTGGATGGACTCACTTGGGCCCTAGCTCTGTGTCACCCATGGCTCAGACTCCTCTTGCAGCAGAAAAGCTTCAGGACCACTCAGAAATAGTCAGTTCCTTCTCTAGCACATGTCGACTGCAGTGGAACCATGATCCAACTGACGGGCTGAGGAAACTCCGGCACATTCCACATTTTGGTTTATGCACTTTTCTTAAATTATTCTTTCTTTTGCCAGATTTGGAGCTCATTGGATAATGGGCTTTGCAGTCATAACATTCTCTCTCCATTCTGGGCCAAGAGACACAATGCAGTGTCCTCACCGTCTGGATCATTCACCATGGAAGTCCTAAGGATGCCCACTCTGCCAGGACTCCATGTTTATCTTCACCCAATGGTCACCTTTGGGCTTCTAAGCTTCTCAACAAAATAGTCCAAAGTTTATTATAAATATGGGTTTTGTGCTTTTTTTTAATTAGTACTGGAACTCTGGTTATTCCAACACTCCTCCTTAGTCAAGAACTACTTTTAATGCTCCCTAGAAAATTCTAGTTTTGAGTAAAAGGCTGTACAGGTGTGAAGTTACATTTTCCCAAGGCCACATATGACCAAAAGACTTAAAAATCAACTGCTTCCAATTGCAGTCCTGGTTCCTTCAGGCTCTAGATCTTTCCTGCACACACTGCCCCTAAACTACCCTCTTACTGACACCACCACCACCACCGTGACTAAATAAACGTCTTACTGGTGGTCTTTTTCCAATTATGTTGGCAGAAACTCAAAGGAGATTGAGAAGCTTCCTTGTTTTGCTATTATGAGTTAATAGCAACCTTCATCAGCACTGTTTGCACTGAGAGGGTACAAATGTACTGCTCCTGCCCATATTAACTCTATCCCTATATCCTTTAAGACTATAGTTCAAGCTGTTCCTCAATTGCATACAAAAACTATGTGGTATACACTTGACATTATGAACAGATTTACCAGAACATAAATTACATACAAGTCATTACTGGAGGCCAAGTTGACTATGGTGTGATCCTCAGCCCTTGGGTAAAATGTCTAAAATTAGGGCAATTGCCCCGATGCAGGAGCAGAAGTACAGGAAGTCAGGGATGGTAGTTAGAGCAGGTTTACTGAAAGGCAAGAGAAAGTGAAATACACCTAGAGGGGCAGGCAGATCAGCTAGGGTCCAAAATGTGCCGAAATGATTAGGCTTTGGGCTTTCGTCAGAATAGAACAGAGGGTAGGAGTCTGCAGTGGCCGTGCCTCTTTGGATCTGGTGCTGGCACTGCTACTCCCCTGGTGGGGGAAGTCAAGCTCCTGCGCTGTGTGGAAACGGAGGGCATGCAATGCACCTGCATACTTGGGTCCTTCTGCCCTTTCTGGCCTAGTGCCACCTGCAGGAGGTTACATAATGGTTGGTCCGCTGAGCCTCGAAGCAGCTTGTGGGTGCATGTGATACCTTGGGTATGTGATATATGCCTGTAAACCTACAGAGGAGTGTGAGGACCCCTCTTGGTAGCATGTGACAGGAGGGAGACTTGTGGTGCCATTTGGTGGCTGTAAGTAGCCTGCCCCCTGTCCTAAGATGGATTTCTACCATAGCCCCACTGACACAAGGGGAGGGAGTTGATATCTTTATGGCATCATATGATGGGTTGAATCCTCTGGGTCAACTGAGGGTTGGGGTCCTTTTATAGGTACCTCCTCTCTCATCTTTCCCTTCTCCTATTCCTTCTCATCTCTAGCTAACTTCCTATGCTAAGTTACATTTATCCCTTCTTCTAAGTCACCTGGTATTTCAGGATGGTGAGCTGTCACCTGGATTCATCATGTAGGTCTTTAGAAAGGTTTGTTTCTAATAGAAAGCAATTATGCTATTTCTGCCATTAGGGTGGCCCCTCTTCTCTCTACTTTAAACCACAGAGGGATGATTTTGTATTATGAAAACTTACATTTACTTGCAGTGGTGTATATCTGTGCCTCTTGTTCAAATTATTGAAGTATATGTGAGTCAGTAAAAAATTTTTGCCCACACACCTTGCAAAGTTTACTTGGGCCATTGAACCGTTGGACCCTTTTCTGGGATTCCCTGACTCCCCATGATGCAGTTCCTAAAGGCTTCTTGCCTGCCCCCCAACTCCGGTTGAGCACTGCCTAATCAGAAAGATTCCTGTGTATTTTGAGCATCACACTTGTTCTGGGCTTAAGATTTCTTACCTCTGATATGAAGGTTTAGATTTTATTTTGTATATTTAATATTTAGAAGAAAAGACAGGCTTGAGTTGGAGTTGGAATTCTGTCATTTCCTTTGGCATTGGCTTTTAGGAAAGTGTGTGAAGCTCTATATGCATCGAAGGCCAGGTAGGGCCTCAAAGCAGTTCTCTGCCAAATTGCTCTGTACACTTCAGCCCATCAATCACTTCAAATGCAAGATTATTTATGGCACCATCATGAAATCATAAAGATGGATTGCTCCTCCTAAGCTCTAGCTCGGGTGGTCCATAAGCAAGCTCCATATTCGTGGTTAAGAAAGTGAACACAAACATTTTCAATAGCTGGAGACAGAGGGTCTTTCAGAGGAACTTGAGGATTTAATCTAGCACCATCTTCTCTTCACACATCTGTGGACATTTTTGAAGCTAATAGTAATCACAATAATTAAGCAGTAAGCTAAGTTGTGTGTTGGCTACTTGAGTCGGTTTTATGAAAGCATATTTAAATCACTAGGGAAAATGTGAATTATTCTAAAATTCTAAAATTCTAAAATTATTAAATTTTCTTTTTTATGAAATTAAGTTTTAATTGGGTATTAAGGACTGTAAGACCCTGGGAAAACAGAAGTAAACAAGACAAAAATGAACCCTGATCTCAAGATGCTTCCCATTATACTTGATATTCAATGAAAGGAAGTTATCATTAATGATGGATAGCAGATAAGTATAGCAATAAATGATAACAGGCTTTTGAGAAAAAGTGCTACTTATTATCTGTGTGATCTTGTGCAAAGTAGCTACTTATTATCTCTGAGTCTCAGTCTCCTTATCTGTAAAATGGGGACAACAATATCAACATTATAGACTATAAAAATAATAAAGTACTGAATATTTCAAAAAGCTAGGAGAAAGGATTTTGAAAGTCTTTACCAAAAAGAAGTGATAAATGTTTAGGAGATCGACATGCTTAATCTAGTTGAAACATTACGCATGTATTGAAACATCACATAGTAGGGCATTAGTATGTATAATTTTTATGCTATTATGTATCAGCTTTTAAAAAATTAAATAACATTAACTTTAAGTCTGTATAAAGATGATGCTTTATAGTAACAATATATGATATCTCAGATTATGAATAAATTATAATCTCTAATAACAATAAACAGAACAAAAAGAAAAAAGATTGTCAGCTCAGTTCTGGCCCTCAGGCTCTTCTGGAGCACAGAGATCATGTTTCACATGCTAATTGAAACCCTTTGAAAGCTGTCACATCACTGCTGGGGACTTCCCCCTCTCTAAATCACTCAGATCTCCCTTTCTCCTGTTTTAGGGCCTTGCCTTCTTTCTGAACCACCAGAAGCTTCTTATCCTTTGAATACCAAAACCTATAGCTGCTTCTGTCTCACTTGGAGAACTGGTTTAAAACACACATTCCTGGTTGGGAGCTCCAGGAATCTGTGTTTCTGATTTCAAAACCGAGAGATTTTCATGCACAGACCAGGTGTGGATACAGCTTGAGCCAAGGCTCTGCTCCTGAGAGAGAGCCTTGCAGATGTGCGCCTGTGAAATAAACGCAGATTCTTTAAGCTGGACATATGTCAAGGGCTGGTATTTGCCAGCACACACCTGGGAAAATGTCAAGCTGATTCCCCTCTTCCTAAATAACTGCCTCCTGGAGCCCATGGGTGCCACTCTCCCTCCAAACCCAACTCCTGACCCTTCCCCCAGAAACCTCCCAACCAACCAGCAACTGAGGTGACACGCACAGTGTGGAGCTTTACTCTAGGAACTTGGCTAATGGCTGCTCTGGAAATAGAACTGTAGGGATTGCTATTTTTAACACTGCTTTTGGGAAAGACTGTAGGGAAAGGATGACAGCTCTTCTCCTGGGTCTCTGGCTTGCTTGCTCGCACTCTCCTGCTTTCACTCTTACACACACACACACTGTGTGCACATGAGTGTAGACCCACACATCTCCCTGAGGCATCTGCAGCTTGCTAACCACTTTACTAAGATTCCTGTAGTAATTAGTCCCCAACTTCTTGACTGGAGAGAGGGAACAAGATGGCACAGACTGCAGATCCCCTGGTTGTGATAAATTAACTTCTCCGGCCTATTATTTCCAAAAGAAGCTATAGCATCTTCACAATAAAAATAATTCTCCAAGGCTCCTTTGGAACCAGTGGAATCCCATTTAAAATACAGCTCTGTAGGGAGAGCCAGATCTCTTACTTCTTAACTTTGTAACATGTTTACTGAATGCCTGGGGATCCTTGCTATTTATTCTTAGGGGTTTAATTCACCTTACTGTGGTTTTTTTCTTTTTTAAATCATAGTCCTCTAAAACATTCTGGTGTGCCAATTCTTTGTCTAAAGAGAGTCAAGTATTTCTAATGTTTTTTGGCTTCCTTTTTAAAACGTTATTTTCAGAGGGATGGTACTTAAGGGATCCTGTGCCTTTGAATGCTCCCTTGAACGCTATTTTTCTGACTTCACCAATTTAGAATGATTAATCACCTCACCTTTACTGCCAAGGCGTTGCTATTACAGCATTGCCCAGAGCTCTTCTGGCCAAGAGTTTCATCCTTTCTGGAATTGTCCTTGATCTTTCAAAGCCTTGTGTGGGTGAGGAGCATTTCACTGGGAGCACTAAGGCATGGTTTCTGCTCTTCTAGTAACCAGCTGTGTGATCTTGACTAAGACTCTGAACCATTCTGTGCCATAATTTCTTCATTTATAAAGATGATAAGAGCAGCCACTGGCCCACACATCACTCTGAGTGACCTAGCTCATTCAGCAACCCTGATTATGAGCAATTACTAGTCTTAAGACACATTTGGAACATCATGTCATTGAATTCTCACGGCAACCTGTGAAGATGCTGTTCATTATTCCCACTTTACAGATGAGAAGACGGAGTTTCAGAAGCAAAGTCATTTGAGCAAGACTCTCTTATAGTAAGGGGCAGAGAAAAACTTGAACCCATTCTGGTATCATAACGTGCCCATGTTCATAAGCACATGTATGTTACCATGCACCTGATCTACCTGGTCTTAGAGGACAGTGGACTTTAAGTGAGGAGGTGGGTGTGAAGAATAGTTGATCAAAGGTCTGGATGCAGGGGGGTGCAGAGCACTGCTTTTCAACGAGGCTCAGTCCCCCTCCCCAGGTGACACTTGACAATGTTCAAAGATAGTTTTTATTATCACAATTGGGGGTGCTGTTTGTATTTAGAGAATGGAGCCAGGGCTGGCACTAAACATCCTGCAATCCAAAGGACAGCCACATACAGCAAAGAATACGTGTCCCCAAATGTCAACAGTGCTGAGGTTGAAATGAATCTCTAGAGCAAGATGCTCTGCTTGCGTATCACTGAAGCAGACACCTGGCACTCTTCGGGTGTTTTCTAGTTGCTAAAGTACCTGTATATGTCTCACATGTGTCCATTAGGTAATAAAGAATTCAAGCTATAAGGATGTGGGGTACAGCGAAAATCCATAGCTCTCCTTGCCAGCAAGCAAGACTTTGATTTTTATTAGTCAAGTTTAATTAAGATGGGCTGAATGGAAAGGTCTTCCAACTGTGTGATTTCTCATATTCCACTATGAAACTTAGCAGCTAAACAGAAAAAAAAATACAAATTCCTGGTTGCACATTAGAATTACCTGGGAAGCTTTTTAAAAAATATCATTGCTCCAGTGTCAACTCCAGAGATTCTGGTTAACTTGGTCTGGTTCCAATGCACGGCTACTGGAGAGAGTCACTGATTTTGTGCATTTGAGTAGAATTTAGGTTAAATATAGCAGCATTAGAGAGGAGTCGAACACGAAAAGCTAACCATCCAGTAACGGGGATTTCCAAATACTTCCAGTAACCTTCTAGAGATTTGTTACCTGACCCTAATCATGAGAGAACCGCAGACAAAACCAAATTGCGGGATTTGCCTCAAGTTCTATAAGTACTTCTACAAAATATCTGGCTTATACAGTTCAAAAATGTCATGAAAGACTAAGGGATATTCCAGACTAAAGAAACATCAAAAGCGAATTGGATACATGATGTGGGGTTTCCTTTTGCTGTAAGGATGATAATGGGATAATTGACAAAAGCTAAAAGAGCTTTGTAGATTAGAGTGATTTCTGACAACTGTACAAGTGGTTATGAAAGAGATGTCCTTGGTTTTAGTAAATACAAAGGTAGGCATAAAAGGATATCCTATCTGTAACTATTCTTGAATGCGTTTTAAAGAAGTGAGTGTGAGAGGAAGAGTGTGGGTGTGTAAAGGAGAGGGCTGAAAGGATAAAGCAGATGTAAGCTGTTCACATTTGGGGAGTCTGGGTGAAGGGTATACAGGAATTTTTTATATTCTGTTTATGCAACTTTTCTGTAAATCTTGAAATTAATCTGAAATACAAAGTTAAATTCTTCAAAGGCTGATAGGATTCCTGTCTGTACAGTTCTTTGGGACTAAGATACGTGTTTGCCTTCTGTGGATAACTTAGGTAACATTTTTGCTCAGAAAGAGGGGATGGATAGTAAGGAAAAGAGATTGCCTGAAGCTTATCAGGTATTTGTTTTTGACACTCAAGGAAATTCCAATGTCACTTCTAAGCTGGAAGATCCCCCCTAAATGGGATCTCCTGATAGAGCTAAGCCCCCTTCTCAGGGAGCCTCCACCTTTGAACACCTAGTGTCCAATCAAGTTCATCTAAGTCAGCACTGCTAGTCACTTCTGCTATTTTTAACATTGTTGTGGAGAATATAGTTATCATTTTTTAAAATCTTTTTACCATACAGTGGGATGGGGATTGGGATAATGGCTCCTTGGGGAGACTCAACTGAATATAACTCTCCAGTACATTTCCCTTCCGCACCTATTCCCTGCTCCTGAAAAAATTTTTTAAAAATTTAGGTGGAGAAGAAAGTGCAGGAACTGTTCATTCTTTATAGACAAAATGAAATAAAATTAAGTTACTTTCTAGAAAGAACGTGAAAAGTGGGTGAATTAAGTAGGTATTCATGGCCATAAAAGTTCTGTGTCTACTTTGCACAAAGGGATAATTTTAACTGTTTTCTGTAATCCATGGATGGGGCAACCACACCCTGACTTGCCCTGGAGTGTCAAGTCTGGTGGGCACCAGTCCTCCTGGCATGATTGTCAACACCACTTTCACACTCAAAATGACCAAGTTTGGATGTTAACCTCTAGTCAAGTCCCTTTAGGCAAAGCCTCCCCTCCTGCAGGAGACTAATTAGTGCCAACCATGGTATTTTATTCAGGTCATTGGGCTTCATAAGATGACAGTTGGTCAGAGCTGGGGAAATAACCACGTGGAAATTTGCATGCATTTGAGAGAACACAGATGGATGAATGAATAGAAAGCAAACATGTTCCACCAATGAAACAATAAAAGACTCAAGAACAGTGTCCATCGGAAGAGGACAATTTTGTTGATCTTTTTTTTATTCCTCCACCACTCTTCTAAATTACTTTTTGTTTTGTATATGTTTTGTTTTTGTTTTTTGGTGGAACCAACCTGCGTTTCCTCCTTGTCCTTATAAGCAGAGTCCTACATAATCAGTCTGCATTTGTGGTCCATTTTCACAGGTTGATAGTGTGATACTATCTGCTAAGAACTTAAGGAAACTCACATCCCGCTTCAGAGGAAGTGAACCCAGGCAGGAAGCTGCCCCAGCAGCTTTCAACCAACTCCATCCCCCACTCTCCTCTCACAATGGTACCACTCCTGCTACTCTGTCAGCTCCACTGGGAAGCATTGGCTCCATGAGGATGAGATCAGTTTTAGCTGCTGTAAGCTAAAGGGATAATGGAATGCAGTTCAGAGAATTTGCTAGGCAATTGCATCTCCCAGGCCTAAGCATTGCAAACCTGTAGTCTAAATTCCTAATTTAGGAGTGTGGGATGATTCCTTTCAAACAGACCGGCATGTGTACTTTGAGCGTTCCCCAAAGTAGCATTTTGTGGGAAAGACCATGTGTAGCTCATAAGATCTGAGACAGGATCAGTTTGATGGTGACTAGATCAGAGTTTAAAGGCATTCCTCCAGTTTCAGCTGATGTGGGTAGATTGACAGTCTCGTGACTGCCTCTTTTGATGGAGGAACATGAAACCCTAGAGTCACAACCCACTAGCTTTGACCACGTTATACACTCCTGGACACAGCTGCTGCTTCTCCTGTCGGGGCCTTGCCTCCGCTCATAGGTTGTATTTGTGGCCATCATTAGCACTAGCGATGTTCATAACTGCAGAAGAGTGTTACAAGGAAATATTTTATGGTGTTTTTTGCCATATTTTTTGTTTGACATAGGCTTACATATTGGAGGGAATTGTTACATATTCATGCACACATGGACATTGACAGAGTTAAGGCTGACCCTAGTCCAGGATCCCCCCCTTCATCCATTCTCCAGTTTCATGACTCCTCTGTAATCCCTCCGTGCTATAATTGGAAATGAGAATATACATGATCTTCACTCAATTCAGGCCACTCCAAACAGAAGCTGACGTTAAATCTTTTACACATTGTCAGAGCACTGAGATATGATTGTCAGAAGTGAAGGTGGCCTCCTTTGAATTTAGCCAATCAAATGTTCACTACTGCTTCCTCAGGTGTAGGCCCCCAATCATCCACATTCCTCCATGCTGGTGGGGAAGCAGGGTGCTCATGTTTCCACCTGATCCCCTGCAAAGGCCATGAGGTTATTCTTTTTCTTCCTCCTCTTGGCCACAAGTTGCCCTTGGGGGGTCTCTTTCTTTCTTGGGCCACATCTGTGCTCATCTTTTAGAACTCAAGAAGTACTTGGTGACACTCTTAAAGCTATGGGGATCCACAGAGGCTGGCTGGGAGCTTGTCTGCCTGTCCCACGTCTCTACTATTCCTATACAAAAGGAGGGTGGGGAGGGGGTTCCAAAGCTTTCTGCTTTCCCGGTCACCACCCCTCCAGGAAGTGAGTCAAGGCACAGTCCCCCATCACTCCACTTGCTTAGATCCCAGAATCCTCCCTCCAACACATACACACACGCTTTGGAGCTTTTGACCAAGACTGGAGTGGGATGCAGAGCCCATATTGAAACCCACATCAGCATATAACTTTATTCCTCCCTTCTCCAATTCCCTGGCTTATCCATGGTCTATAGCATTTTTATCCTCTTTAATGGGACCAACTGGCTTTGCAAACATACTTCCAAATATTTCCTACTGACTGCTGAACATCCGTTTTGGGACCCAAAAGCCAAGAATCTGGCCCTTTTGTTTTTTGCCTCCACAGTTGAGGAGGTAGATGACCCACATTTAGCTCTCTTCATAGCAGAGTTCCACAAAAGGCACCATCAGCCGACACATCTCCCTGCAAATGCAAACAGTGTTCTAAAAACAAAGTTCCCCAGCCAACATTCCACCTTTATCAAAGCTTCGCAGGTTGAACACCTTCTTGTCTGAACACTGTTTTCATCTTTGGCTCACAAGCCAGAAGGCAGCTAAAATGTTGCTGGAAAGTAATGATAAAATAATCACTGTCCATGTTTTTCTGGCTGCATGATCCACAGTGAACCTCCACGTTCTGTTCCATTCAACCAAAAAATCTTTATCAGCATCTTATGCATCCAGCTTTTCACAGAGCTGACCAACAGGCCAACTTTTTTCTAAGAACCAGATGGAGGGGTTAGTCTTGTTTACAAAAGTTACACAAAAATATGGCTTTATTTTTCCTTTGCCACATTTCTACAGTTCTCCAAAGAGGGGAGAGGATCCTGATAAGTCCACAAGCCACTGTTCCTTGTAGAGAAAATGCCAATGCCACAGCTGGACACAGCCATCAGCTATGTTGATTGGACACAGCCATCCAGCTATGTTGATTAGTATCCCTTCTGCACATATAAGAAAACATCTTAATAGTCCTGAGCGATTTACAATCCAGTTTACATCTTCACATGTATGTAATCTATGCATTTGTAAAATGCTACACAAGATTTTTTTCTCATGTAATGAAAGAATGATGATTAATTTTCAGTTATTCTACCTAGCATGAAAATAACAGCTTTAGCAATGGAAAATCACTTAGCTCCTTAATTCATTTTCTTTTTGTAAAAACTGATAATAGTAATTCTTCCCCTGCATACCTCAGAAGGTTGTGAACATCAATGATATAATCAATATAAAAGGTAGCATATATAAAAGCAATGTATAAAACTCTGAAATGTGGGGCTGGAGCAGTGGCTCGGTGGTTATAGTGCTGGCCTGGCATGTGCAAGGACACAGATTCAAACCTCAGCACCACATACACAACAAAGTGTCGGAGCAACGAAAGCCACATGAAAAACTAAATAAAATTGATTCTCTCTCTCACCGTCCCTCCTCCTTTAAAAACAAAACAAAAAAAACCCTGAAATGCTACACAAATACCTAGATATTAATGTTATCACCATTAGTAATATACCCATAGTAAATTTTCAATGGATGGAACAGAACAGAGAAATTGTGGATACTATGTCCTGATCTTTCAGAGACTCTTGCCCTGATTGCTTCCTTGGCCAAAAAGAATAACACTGGTACCATCAGGAAGGGTGCTGGGAAAAATGGGTATGCCTGATCTGCCCGCTTCTAACATTTTGGAATATCAGCTCTCAAATAATAACTCAGCTGTGATTTTCATTCCTTGAGAAAAACATGGCCAAGGCCTATGAAGACAGAGGACAGCATAGCCTTTTTAAAGCTTTTGTGTAGCTCTTGTAGTTTCCCCCAGGATGTGCCATAGCACTTGTGTCCTGTGCCCTTTAGGATATCCTACACAAATGCTGGTGTGACCCCATAAGCCAAAAGGACACCAACAACACACTACTGTTGTCAGAACAGAATGACATAGAGGAAAAAGTACACAGTTCCAATTTTGACATGATTTTGGAAATAAATTATAAGTTCCCTTCCTTAGGATCCATGAACAGTTTGTTTTGTTTTTTTGATAAATACCTTTTAGTGGCTGGAGCAGTTGCTCAGTGGTTATGATGCTTGGCTGGCATACGTGAGGATGTGGGTTTGAACCCCAGCACCAGGAACACAATGAAGTGTCAGAGCAATGAAGGTCACGTGAAAAACTACAGTTAATTCTCTTTTAAAGAAAGAAAAATACTTAAGTTGATGATTAAGCTGATTTCTTTTCAGCCTTTATGAAAGTATTCCTTGGTTTACCTGGGTTTTTCCACACCCTGTGAACTTATTGTTAGTTTGAACCACAAGGAGTTGCCAATACTTGATGGGTTTTGACCTTTATAAAATCTAATTTCATGTAGTTCAAGTTAATATAATCTAGACCAGTCCCTGGTGGCCTTCTGGCTCAAAATAGCAGACTTGGAAAGTGTTGAACTTGTGTCTCTATCAAAATGTCTCTGAGATGGCAGGAACAAACTATAAGACAATCTATAGCATTGGAAATAGGAGAAGTGCCACAAGCAGATTAGAATCCTTCCAGGAGGCAGCAGTTACAGGGGACCTAGGGGCAGGAACAGGCTGCTGCAGAGATGGCTGCTGTTACCTCTGGACACAGGGAGACACACACATACTCTATCTCACTCTCACTCACTCTCTTCCCCTCTCCCTCTTCCCACCTCTACTCTCCTCCCCCAGCTGGGATCATTCTGTCTACCAGGAGGAGCCCAGAGGAAGGGAGGGGCCCCCTCTCTACTTTCAGACAGATGGTCTCAGAATTTACCCCCAGGCTACAGCTGTGTGTAAATAATTCTCTTAAGTGTGGAATAAGCCTCATCTTGGCTCCTTGGGGGCCCCTGGGGGTGCATAGAGACCGAACCGGAGGGCACTAGAGGCCAAACAGCTTCCCACCTGGGAACGGGGGACTGAGGGGCTCTGCTGCAGAAGGTTCTTCACCACTGCTCACATCTTCAACACCTTGATCATTTCTTCCCATCCCAGAGTTTCTGCTGAACTTTTCAGGATTCCTGCTTGGGGATGGAATTTCCAGCTAGTTGGATATGGACATTTTCTATGAGTCTGTTCATCTTCCTTATTTCCTATCAGGGTCTTTTGACTCTGCATTCTCAGAGTGATTATCAACTTGTTTTTCAGATGCTTGACCTATTTCTCAGTTGTGTCCAGTCACCGTATTTTGTAACTATCCCACACCCCCAAAATGCTGCAAGCACAAGTCTTGCATTGCTCTAAAGTTACTTTTTGTAGCAGCTTGTTTTTGTCTTACTGCTGTCATTGCCTCTTAGATCTTTTTGAATGAAGCTACCTTCCAGGGCCAGTCCTGGGATCGTGCATTCAGGTGACTCCTCCCAGCTCCTGAGTGCTGAGGTCTGTGCGCACATCCCACCCATCAGCCCCCAGAGTCTTCCATCCAGGTGCAGTGGGATCCTCCCAGCATGCACGCAGCACACATACCCACATCTCAAGCACCAGCAGCAGAGAGCTCTCAGCTAAGTCCCCCATGATCATAGCCCCAAGACTAGGGAGAGAAGAGGGTCACCTCCTGGGGATGCTAGGGATGGTGCACCTCCAAGTCCCAAGTTCTAATGCAATTCTGCTCCAACCAGTGACAAAGTCTTGGGCGGGTGGCCTCCCTGCTCAACTTTTAGGTAAGGGATTGGAATAGGCCATTACCAATGTTCTTTCTAAGAACAGAGGTCAACGTCGTACAGAGAAAAAACTTGATTGATTGGAACCTTTGGAAAAAGTAATTTAAATTGAGATAAGGATGTCTGATGTTTATATTCATGTTGCAAAGTGAGGATGGTATCATTCTTATCAATGTATGGCTTGGTCTCAAGTGTTCATGATTAAGAGACATGACACACAGATAAATTATCTTGGCAAGTCAAGGACCACCTCACTGACACTCCTCAAATTTGCCACTTGATTAGCTCTCCACATTCTCTTTCACTTGATTCACAGGACCCTCCAAAACAATGGGTTCCCTCTTTGTAGAGGAAAGGAACCCAGTGAAAACAAAGGATTTGTAAAGAAAAAGATAATAAACTAAAAACAATGCAGTGATTGCAAGAATAAAGGAATCAACAGGAGTAATTACCAACCATACTCTACAGATGTATTAAAGAACTGAAAACCACTAACACCAAAGGATGGTGTTGGTGATTCCCAATTACACAATTATATAAATTAGGTTATTCAGGGAGAGCTTAAGTCTCAAATGGTCCAAACCATGTGTTCCAACCGGTACTTCTCAAATGGGATGCTGATTGTTGAACTGTAGACTCTGAATCAATAGGTCTAAGGAGTGCAAACTGAGATGATGCTCATTTGACAAGCTTCCAGGGAATGCTGCTTCCCGGTGGTGGTCTGTGGTTCACAGGTTGGACTGTAAAGATGAGCTGCACGTGAACAGGGTCTATAAGCAGGAAGATCTGGAAAGTGTTAGTGATTATTATTTGAGAGGGGCAAGAAGTCCAACTCTCCATGCTCATGTGCCCTAGTACCAAGAGTTGTACAGCCGCAGCCAGATTTTTTTAGTTCAATATTTAACTAGAATCCTGATAAACACACTTTAGAATTTTGGTCATCCTTAAAAATCTTTTTGTTTTCCATGTTTACTGGTTCATCTTAGTTATACATGATAATAGAGTATACAATGATGTAATTATAAGAGCATGGATTACAACTTGTTCTAATTCTGGGGCTGGGGCAGTGGCTCAGTGGTTATGGCAGTTGCCTGGCATGCATGAGGACCCGGGTTCAAACCTGAGCACCACGTACACAACTAAGTGTCAGAGCAACAAAAGCCACATGAAAAAAAAAACTAAATAAAATTGATTCTTTCTCTTTCACTGCCCCTCTCTTTCTTTGAAAAAAAAAATTGTTCTAATTTGATGCCCAGTATTTTCCCCTCCAGGTCTCTTCCTCCTACCCCTATTCTCTTCCTGCTACACTACTGATCTTTCTATTTTTTACTAATAGTTTGGGATTTTTTTTTTTAGTGTCTTGTTGATGTACATGATGGTGAGATTGACTAAGGGTATATTCATATATGTTCATAGGAAAGTTAGGTCTAATTCATTCCATGAACTTTCCCTATCCCCTTTCTGCTACCTCCCTCAGTCCCCTTTGTCTATTCCTCTGATCTTTTACTTATTTTGTGTTAGCTTCCACAGATCAGAAAATATTCTGCCTTTGATTCTTCTTTTTAAAGAGAGAATGAGAATCAATTTTATTTAGTTTTTCATGTGGTGTTCATTGACCCGACCCTTTGTTGTGTACATGGTGCTAGGGTTTGAACCCATGACCTTGCCCATGCCAGGCAGGTGCTGTAGCCACTGAGCCACCACTCCAGCCCCCACCTTTGACTTTTCGAGAATGGCTTATTTAACTTAGCTTGATAGTCTCCATTTCCATCCATTTGCTGGCAAATGCCTTTGTCGTTCTTTTTTATGGCTGAGTAATATTCCATTGTATACATACATATATACCACATTTTCTTTATCCATTCATCTGTTGAAGGGCACTTTGGTTGGCTCCATAGCTTAGCTATTGTGAATGTGCTGCAATAAACATTGATGAGGCTGCATACTGTACTATGCTGATTCTAGATCCTTTGGAAATTTACCAAGAAGTGAGATAGCTGGGTCAAATGGTGGTTCCATTCCTAGTTTGAGGAATCTCTATAGTGCTTTCTAGAGTAGATGCACCCATTTGGAGTCCCACCAGAAATGTATAAGTTTTCCAATGTATAAACTTTTCCAAACATCCTTGCCAACATTTAGTGGTGTTCATATTCTTAATAATTGCCATTCTGCCTGGAGTGAGATGAAATCCCAGGGTAGTTTTAATTTGCATTTCTCTAATTGCTAGAGATGTTGAACATTTTTTTCATATATTTGTTGACCATATTTCTTCTTTTGAGAAGTTGTCTGTTTAGTTCTTTTGTCCATTTATCAATTGGGTGATTCATGCTTTGGGTGTTAAGTTTTTTGAGCTCTTTGTATATCCAGGATATTAATGCCCTGTCTGACAAGCAGGTGGCAAAAATTTTCTCCCATTCTGTAGGTTCTCTCTTCATGCTCATGATTTTTCCTTTACTATGAGGAAGCTTTTCAATTTGACGCCATCCCACTTATTAACTTTTAATCTTACTTCATACCCTTTGGGAGTTTTATTATGGAAGTAATTTCCTGAGTCGATGTGTTGGAGTATTGAGCCTACATTTTCCTCTAGTTGGTACAAAGTTTTTGGTCTAATTCCCAGGTCTTTGATCTACTTTGAATTTTGTGCAGGGTGAGAGGTAGGGGTTACGTTTCATTCTCCTACACGTGGATTTCCAATTTTCCTAGCACCATTTGTTAAAGAGACTGTCTTTTCTCTAACTTGTTTTTGGCACCTGTTTCTAGTATGAGATACCTGTATTCATAAGGGTTTGTGTCTGTGTCTTCTATTCCAATGGTGGTCTCATCCATTTTGGTGCCTGTACCATACTAGTTTTATTACTATAGCTCTGTAATATAATTTAAGATCCAGTATTGTAATGCCTCCTACTTCACTAAAAAATTATTTTTAACTCTCATTAGAATACAAATGAGTAGCCTTTGGTAGTGAGAACATCATGGAATATGCATGGTTTGCTCCTAGGAACTGCAGAGAAGCCCTGAACATTTGAACAGGTTTGTTCCACACAAGGACCATCATGTCTCTCCAGTGGACTGAGGGCCTCAGTATCACTGATTCAGAGGAGTTAATTGTGACCACATATCCAGTGTGCCAAGATAGTTCCAAGGACTGGCATAATTAACAGTACCCCTTACTTCCAAGTGTCCAGTGTTGAACAATTACGTTACAAGGTCCTAATTATAATGAACTCTGACTTAAGATACTGGCTTCACCCAGCTTCCTGCCTGTCCTCAAACTTTCATTTCTACCATGTGGAGAGAAATAATTCTACAGACAAATCATCTTGCAGGGCTGGGAATGATTTGGGTCCTAAATCCAGCTTATGTTAAAAACAATCCTGAATGTCTGTATAATCCCCCTCATTCATAAACTAACGTGTATATGGTGGAGGAGATTCCGTCACTGGTCACTACGATACAAGTTACAGTTGCTTCTACTCTGAACTGCCTATATGAAGCTCTCACCCTGTTGACAGATGCAACTTCTTTTGGATTTCCAATCGCTTTTCCTAGGATTATGCAAGAGATTTTCATGCTGCTGCTGGTCTTTGAAATCTACCTGAGCAAAACTAACTCAAAACAAAAGATGTGTCCATGCTGTTGGATGAGCCGTACCTAAAGAGATAAAGTCATACTGACCAGCTTTCCCCTGCTATAAGTGGGCGGGCCTGGAAGTTCAGACCATAACTCTAGATGCCAGAATCTCTGGGATCTGTCACTGGCTAGGTAGCCACCTTAGGTAGTGTTTAATTTTTTTTAACCTATTCCTTCATGTGCCTTGTAAGTGTGTTGTGAGAATGAAATTGAATTAGCATATATGAGGGTTTTAGGGAGGACATGGAATACAGAAATGTTCAAACCTTAGCCATTATTAGCTGTACCTGCAACACTTCCTTGCTAGCTCATAAATACCCAACTGGGAATTTAACCACTGCAAAAAACTGAGTCCAAAATTATATTCAGTGTTAACTACAGCCATAGAATCTGTTTGTTTTTAGTAAATCCGTTTCAGTCTTGTTATGTTGCCCATCATGTTCCAATTTGGAGATGTTTGCTTTCAGGTGTCTTCCATCCTGAATTTGTGAGGGGTTGTGACAGTCATTTTTGTCTTTGATCTCAAAGAACTTTAGAATGAGAAATTTCTTTTTACGTACGGTTCTATCACCCATGTGCATTATCTTCTTCTGCCATTACAAAAGAACAGAAAAAGTAGACCATAAATAAAATAGGAAAGGTAAAATAAGAGATGGGGGAAAGGCTAGTAGAAAGATCATCAGGAGCACAGAATCTGCACTTTCATTATAGATTTAATGACTGAGTCATAAAAAATTGTTCATATCTGCCTCTTAAAAGAATGCAAATGCCATTTCAGTTTCATGGGGCAAAGAAGTTAAAGAATACCATGCTGCCTTGAAAAGCTCACTTTGATCACATGCCAAATGGGAAAATGAAAGGATTAAATTTTAAATTGCCTGTCTTCAAGAGGACGTGATGTGGAACATATTTAGGATTTAGCCCTTTAATTTAACATTAAACTTCCTAAAAATGTCCTCATCAATTATTGACAGCCTGGTATTAAAACAGAGGCTTCACCTCAATCTTGAGACGCTAAAACCCCCGTGTTTTCCGAAGTTCACTTTCTACCTCTTTCAACTGCACTGCTGAGTGGCCTTCTGGAGAAGAGTAATGTCCCAAACCAGTCTCTGAGCTGGTGAGCAACTGGGGGTCCTGTCTGCCTCAGGAAGCCCAGACCTGTAGACTCAGGATTGTATGCAGCGAGGCATTTCATGTGCTGACTGTAGCAAAATCTCAAATCTCACCTTTTTTTTTTTTTTTTTTTTTTTTGAGAGAAGGACAGAGAGAAAAAGAGAATCAATTTTTATTGAATTTTTCACATGGCTTTCGTTGCTCTGACACTCAGTTGTGTACGTGGGTGCTGGGGTTTGAACCTGTGTACTTGTGCATGCTGGGCAAGCACCATAACCACCGAGCCACCAGTCCAGCCCCTTCAATCTCACTTCTTTTGCATTTCCTACAATTCAGCAAGTATTTAATAATTGTAGTTCTTGTGCTTCAAAGCCATTCCTAGGGGAATATAGCTTCAGACAATTTTTATCTTCTTCAACCACCCAAAATACCCTTCTTCAGAGGTGACATCAGATTAATGTGAATATATAAATCCTGTCTGAAATGACAGGTTTCCTCTGAAGTCACCCACCACTGCATTTCCATGTATCTAAATTCTATCTACCTTTTGCCCACCATTTCTTCTCTGAGGACTTTCTTGACAGCCCCTCATAATCCACACATGAACACACACACACATGACATATAAAGTCTGAAAAGAGGATATCTGAAAGACCCAAAGGAAGCAGAAATTAATCCTGGACAGAGGAAGGGAATGTGGTAGGGGAGTGATCACCAAAGCCTTTCAGGGAGAACTGTGTTGAACTCGGTGTGGGCTTCCTTATTATACTATGGAAGAGCTTAAGCTGTGTATTCAAGTCACATTTACCGATTTGATTGAAGGATAGCTTTGACAGGAACACACTCATCAAAAGCTGCTTGAAGAGAGAGGCTGTGGTCTCAATATTGTGTGGTTCGTTCATTACCAAGTAGGCCTTTTCTATACCTGGCAATCAGTGCATGGGCAAAGGACAAAAAGAAAAGACTAAAATGACAACATTCTTGCCCTTGAAGTCCAGATAACGAGGGAGTAGCTATCCTCACTCACTGGACAGCTGTGTCATGGGAACACAGCCAAAGGATGTCTTACCCTCAAGGGATTCAGGAAGGTGTAAGCCGAGCCTTAAGAGACTACGTGCAGTCACCTGGCAGAAGAGCAAGTGCATGCTTTGGGGAATCAGTAGGTGGAAGGTCAGCTAGCATGCAAGAGACAAGGTGGGTCACAGGATAACGTGCTAAGTGATGGCTTTGAGGGGCCTTTAATGCTAAGCTGGACCTCATTCTGAAAGCTATCGGGATCCACTGAAGAATTTTACAAAGGAGGGATAGGATCAGAATTTTCTCTTTACAAAGAACCTCTCTAGCAGCAAGCTTTAAGATTGAATCTAGGCTGTCTAGACAGAAAACCAGGAGACCTAGTGCAATGATAGAGTGAGCTGCAGCGGCCCCCAACTTGGTGGCAGAATGCAGCTCAGGGAGCTGATGGCAGAGATGGTGTTGGGTCCAGAAAACTGTGTTTGTTGACTGGAAGGATGGAAGTGTGAGGAAGTGGGTAGAAAAGAGGGAAAACATTTTACTCTCTGACTTGAGCAACTGATGGATGGGGACATTCACTGACGTAGATGAGTAGCAGATTTAGAGAATGCAGCAAAGAAAATTGGCTTTAGGGTCATTAAGTTTAAAGGACCTGTTGTGTACCTCACAGCCAATATTCAGGAAACACCGGAACACGGAGTATGGCGTTCTGGAGATGGGTTTGTCTGAAAGAGCATTGAAGTGTGCTGGGGTGAAGGGAAAGGGAGGCAGGTAGGAGGGGCAACGCTAATCTCCCGTCCTAAGCTTCCTTTCACAATGGCTTTTCCTTTGCTGGCTGAGTCCTAACCCCTGCTTATGGTGCAAGATTCCCAAAGGGAAGGAGTGAAGGCAATAACCCAGTTGATTTCCTTCTTACAATTATTTTATTTACCATATTGTTTTGTAAAGGACACTTTAAAACTTCACTGAAGCCAGAGCAGTGACCATACACCTGCAATCCCAGCTACTCAAGAGGCTATAGAGGGAGGATCCTTTGAGTCCAGGAGTTCAAAGCCAGTCTGGGCAACATACTGAGACTCCATCTCAAAAAAAAAAAAAAAAAAGTGCTTTTTAAAGCTTCACAGACATTGATGGTTAATTTGAGTTCTACATTTTAAGTAGATAATAACATTAATAAAATCAAGTTAGCATAATTAGAGTTAATTTTATGAGATCTTATGCTAGCATTCCTATAATTGCTCTTCACAGTCCTTATGGATTATATGCAGGTGCAAGCATAGATATAAACACAAAGACATAGATGTAATATACTGGGATCTAGATATAGGGAGCTTTGTACAGCTAGAGCTGATGGGTCAAATATAGATATAAAAACTACATATTGTTAAGCTTCCAATCTGGGATTGATAATAACAGTTCACTGGTGTTCAGCACTTTTTCAAGTGATTTAACTGTATTAACTCACTTCATGGGACATTTCTATGAAGGGATATTCTATAGAAGATAGATTATTGTCCCCATTTTATAGGTAAAGAAACGGAGGCATCAGCGGGTCAGACTTTGGTAGTGGAGCTCCAGAGTCCATGCTAGTAACAATCTTATACTGCATGTTACCTATGTCTAATAGATACATTAATATTTAAATGAATATAAAATGCAGTTCCCAACTTAGGGGAGCAGGTAAGCTGTGAAGGAGGCTCTGCATTTCATCAATTACACATGCACAATTAGAGCCTACCTCCAATCAGGCTGATGACAGCCACAGACATTCTTGCAGATTAATGATGAGAGAAGAAGAACTGATGGCCCAGAGATAGATGAAGCTATCATTGGCTGTCAGAACTGCCCTGAGCTCAGGCAGTCACTGATATTGTAAACTGAAATATGGTGGCTATAAAAAGAATGTCAGATCTTACTCTGCATAAAAAATATTTATTACCATGCAGAGAAGTCCAATTTTTTGGCATTGAGTACAGATCAGTGTTCATAGCTATTTTCTGAGGTCTAATCTGGTCCACACTTCTGGGAAAGCTCCTCCTTTCTACTGCCTTTGCTTTTAGAGACCACTTGGCGTACTTACCAGTATCCTAGGTAGGCAGGTAGGCAGGAAGCTTTTTTTTTTTTTTTTTTTTGAGGGACAGTGAAAGAGAGTAAGAGAGAAACAGTCTTCATTTTAGTTTTTCATGTGGTCTTCAGTGCTCTGAGACTTCCTTGAGTACCTGGTGCTGGGGTTTGAACTCAAGTACTCACGCATGCCAGGCAAGCACTGTAACCTCCAAGCCACTGCTCCAGCCCCAGCAGGAAGCTTTTAAGCACCCATAAATCATACCTGACTTGGCACAACAAGGCTCAATGACCCTGGGCAGGCAGGGTGGGGACGGGGCAACCTTCCAGAACAAGCCTTGGGTCCAAGTGCTGGGAGGGTCTCACTCACCCAAAGAGTGAACAGTCACTGACTGCATGGAGCTGACCCAAAGAGGGTCCTAGGCACATAAACAGTGCCACCCATATGTTCCTCTCTTGGTCCTCTCACCCAACCTTTTTTTGAAAAATATTTTTCCCCCAGATTATTAGACTAGGATTTCAGAGTACTTCTTTTTATTATTATTTATTCAACATAGTCTTGCATATAGGAGGGAATCATTGCCACACATTCATGAACACGTGGATATTGACAGAGCAAGCCAAAGGGGAGATCATGAACTGGCATCAGCCTTGGCTCGCTCTCACCTGATTTTTTTTTTTTTTTTAAGAGAGGACAGTGAGAGAGAGAAACAGAATCCATTTTTATTGAGTTTTTCACATGGCTTTCTTTGCTCCAACACTTAGCTGTGTACGTGGGTACTGGGGTTTGAACCTGTGTATTTGCACATGCCAGGCACGCACTGCAACCACCAAGCCACCGCTCCAGCCCCTCACCTGACTCTTAATACCCTTTATTGGACCATTGTGAGATAGGTTCCAAGCAACACCTTATTTGCTTTTGCTCCTCAGTCCTCCATCCTGGGAATTTAAAGTTGGCTCAGGCAAAGAAGGGACATCCTCAACCATCTGTGACATGATGTACTGGCTGAAACTTTATAGATTCAAGTTTCTTGGCTCTTACTCTGGTGATTAAATCTTTTACAGGCAGCATCCTCATCAGCCAAGAGCAATGATGACATCATGAATATAAGAAATGTACGCTTTTGCCTTTACTTTTATGCGTTTCCTGGTACACAGCTTCTGGAATCCTTATAGTATCCAGCAGTGATGGTGTCTTTTTTTATGCTAATGAGATAGGTAGAGACCCTGGGCAGCCTCAGGATGGGAACTTGTTTTCAAGCATACTTGTGATTAGGAGGTAGGAACTTTCAGCCCCCATTCCCTGGTCTCTGAGAAGGAGAGAGGAACTGACAGAATTGACCACCAACGGCCAATGACATAGCAGTTATGCCTTTGTATGAGGCTTCCACAAAGTCCTGAAAGGACAGGGCTCAGGGAACTTCCCACGAAGGTGCCAGCAGGTGGAGTTCCCAGAGGCAGCACTGAACCGTGCCCCTCCTCACGTTCTTTGCCCTATGTACCTCATCCATCTGTTACTGAGTTGTACCTTTTATAATAAATGAATAAACACAAAGTGTTTCCCTGAGTTCTATGAGCCATTCTAGCATAATCCTCAAATCCAAGGAGAGGGTCTTGGGAACCTACAGTTTATCACTGGTGGATCGAAAGCAGAGGTAGCCTCTGAATTGGGAGCAGCCTTATGGAATGGAGCCCTTAACCTGTAGGATCTGATACTTTACCCAGAAATAGTGTCATTAGTTAAATTGTAGGACACACATTTAGTGCACACAGAGAACTGGGGGATTGCTTAATATGAGGAGAAAACTTCCATCTTGATGACTATAAGTGAAACAGTATGAATACAAAAAGAAAAATGGGGGGCGGGTTTCCTATACGTAGCCATCATATAAACACTGTACTTAGTTTAGCTGTCCTGAAGACTGGGGCTCCAGGCTGCTTTGTGAGCGCACAGCACACTTCTTACTCTCTTGGACATGTTTCCAGGGAAGGGAGCATCGGTTTGAGGGCCTCTTATTTGCCTTTACCTTAGAAAAACACTAACAATGTGGTCACATGGTTATATATTTTTGTGAAGAGTACGAAGTTTATTTCTTGTGATTTTTTTTTTTTGTTTCCATTCTTCACAAAAGAAAACTTTTGTGCATAACTTTATGTTGTTTTGCTTAAGGAAGGATCCCCAAGTTGTAAAGCCAGCAGAACTCCCAGTACTTGAATTCATCTCCATTTAAAGATCATTACAGCCCCTATATGTTTTGTTACTGAGTGGGAGATTGGTTTATTTGTTTGCTTGGATTTTTTCCAGTTCTAAATGCATCAGGAGATGCTCAGTAAAATCAGAGAAATGGAGACTTCCTTAAGTAAAGGGAACTAAAAATGTACCCTCACATGGTGACATTATCTAGCCGTAGTGAACTTCAAGACCACCACTGGGGATGAAAGAACAGAACAGAACAAAGACCATGGAAAGTGCTCTGCTGAGAGAAGTATGTGGTGAAACTGAGAAGTTTCAGGACCAAGTGGCTCCTTTTTGAGTTTGAGGTTGAGCTTTAGGTCCTTGTCTCTCAGAAAGACTCCAGAGAGAAAGGGTAGAGTCCTCTGTGCCTGAACCAGTGAGTCATGCCACAGGAGGTCTTGTCCCTAAGGTTCATGAGTGAGGAAGGGTTGTGAGCATACTCTTCATAATGATTTGCTATTTAGCATCATGAACATTGATGGCACAAAGCATGACTTCACATGAATCTGGCCGGCCTAAAACATCCTGGTAAGATCAACTGAAGAAGCAACAGTCACCACATGCAGACCGGTCATTCCCTTCAGATAAGACACCTGCATTGTGAAAGGACCACCGAGGGGCCTATCAAACCCAGTGTGATCCTTAAACATAGATTATGCCACCACTGGTCCATGGTAGCAATGGAAAGGTGATAAACATAGATTGTATCATTATTCAACAGTTTCTAGGAGGTGCTAATTGGCAGATGAGAGCCTCATGATTTTAAGAGACACTGATTTCCTTATTAAGATAATTTATATTCACAGGGATCATAAGTGTAAAAATTGAAGGCATGGTTTGGAATGCAGATCAGGGCTCCATTGGACTTCTCTAGCAGCACTGTTCATTGGGATTGACAAAGAAGCTGGTTTCCTTGTTCCTGTTTTGGGGACTTCTCCTCTACATATTACCAATGATGTTTAAGTAGTGTAACTCATTATAGTTTTGCTAGCTGGCTAAGTTTGTGACTTTGGGCAGGTGGTTGAATTCTTTGGCTTCCGTATTGCTCAAGGATAATAACAACCAACACTTCCTCAATCTTTTACTGAAGATTCAAAGAGATATCAGAAGTTATTATTTATCTGCTTTTTAAAATATTTTATAAAGTACTTTGAGGTTTTACATCAATCAAGAATAATATGTTGAATACCTTCTAAGCATTGAGGATCCTAGGAAATGGCACTGATTTAAGTAATAATGCTTACTATAACATTTGGTTGGAAACCGACCACCTTTTGTCCTGTTGACTCTTCATGACTGGTTATTAGCTGATCATACTGATTATTAGCTACTTAGTTTGTGTTCTGTAACTGCTGAGAACTGCGTTCCTCACCATGTCCAATATTCTCTTTATGAGGAGTCTGGACAAATCCAATTGTCTGGGTTTTTTGCCTTTTTTTTTTGTGTGTGTGTGTGTGTGTGTGTGTGTGTGTGTGAAAGTCTTACTAAGTTTCTGAGGCACACCTCAAACTTGCAATCCTTCTGCCTCAGTCTTCAGAGCCACTGGAATTATAGGCATGTGCTATTGTGCTCAGCTGCCAACTGCCTGGTTTTAAGATCAGACCTGTCTTACCCATCCTGTGACTACTGAGAAAGATTGCAGGCAGAATGTTGGCCCAGGCATAGCAATGAGAAGCTTTTCTGATTTTATGAACAGACGTTCTAGATTCCAATTTATGTTTCTATCCTTGCTTTCCCATTTTTTTCTACTCAGTTTCTGATTTTGTTTTTCTCTTATATATCCTTACAAGTCATTTTTTTTTTTAAATGTGGGACACACACAGAAAAAGAATAGTATAGTGGATGAGAAGTAAGAAGACTCATGGAAAACTGCACTGAACCTCCAGCAAGGAATGTCTGCCACTACTTTCCAAACCAGTCATGAAGAGTCAAGAGGACAAAAGGTGGAAAACTTGGAATCCAGAAGAGTTCGCCTCTGACATTATGTAGTTATTTTATTTCAAATACGGCCTGAGTTGGGCCAGGATCTGTGTTCTTTGGGAACAAACCACTTTCACATTTTCAGGCACACTATCTGAATGTCTTTGTGTACCTTGTAGTTTGTCCTTTGTAAAAGACGACCCTGCCCTCCAGTAGAACTCTCACTCTCCTGCCTCTGCTCCCTGGGGCTTGTGGGTCTCTGTGTCACACCTGATTTCTTTGTGCAGCTCATTTTCTGACTCATGACTGTGCCCTGCCCCCCAGTTTCCTGTCATCATCCTGGGTTGGCAATAAGCCAGCTATACATCCTTACTATTATTTGAGTGATACTTCCCTCCCTTTCAGCTCCTCTTCATCAGAAATGAATTCAGGTGTCCTGACTTATGTTAGACCATAGGCATCTAATGCTGAAAAATTCCTGAAACCCTAAACCAAACAATTTCCCTCTGGATCCACAACATTTTATTCTTCTGCTTCTCCCATTATGCCACCCCCACTAAACTGAATCTTCAGATTCACCGGAACCCTCAGGCCCTCGCCTCTCTCCATTCTTCAGCCTGATGTGATTCCTGACTTCTCCTTCCCTCACAAATTGTCATAGCAGGTCTTCTTGGTTTCCTCCTTGATAGCCCTTCAGCCTTCTTATTCTACCCTCCCCACCACCACCACCACCACCCTGGAAGGACCAAATAGACATCCACTTCCTGCTCTCCTGGGCAGGGGCATAATTATGTTAACTGGCTCTTTAAAATGGAACCATGCCTAGATTGGTCCCCTAGGGCTACACAACTGCCCATATTCATTTCCTAGGGCTATTGTAACAAGAACCCCAAACTGGTGGCTTAACTATGTAAATTTATTGTGTCAAGATTCTGGGGGATGGAAGTACAGAATCAGCACTCTTTGAAACTGCAGAGGGTCCTGCTTGCCTCTTCCTAGCTTCTGGGAGTTGGCTGGTGATACATGGTGTTCTGTGGCTTGTGGGCACATCACTCCTTTGTCTTCATACAACCTCTCCTGTGCCCTCTTTGCCCTCTTGACTTCACACAGCTGTTTTTTTGTTTTGTTTTGTTTTGTTTTTAAGACAGGCCCTAAGCAACTTAGTGAGACCCTAAGTTGCTGAGGGTGGCTTTGATCTTGTGATGGATCCTCCTGCTTCAGCTTCCTGAGTCGCTGGGATTACAGGGGTAATTAGGGCACCTGGTCACACAGCTGTTTTCTTATGACACCAGTCCTCCTGGATCAGGGTCCCACCCCACTCCAGCATGACTTCTTAACTGATAATATCTGTGAAGACCCAATTTCCAAATAAGATCACATTCTGAGTTACTGGGGGAGAAGAACTCAACTTTCTAGGGGACCCAGTTCAACCTCATAGCACAGACCTTTGACTCATCCCCATTGACTCTACCACAGCCCCAGGAGCTGTTCTAAATCTTCCAGGTGCTTCTTGAGCCCCTTGGTCCCCTTGCCCTCCTCCACTCAGACCAAGGACTTCATTGGGTCCAAAGGACTCCGCTAGACCAAAGCGCCACTTCCAGTCATGTGTTTACTTCTGCACTCAGGATCTGCTCCTCACCTCCTCTCCCGCAGGAATAAATGCCGAAGGCTCTTTCTGAAGCCGCTTCTTCCTGTGTCCGCCATCCCACCTATTTCTGCCTTTCTTTCCTCCTTCCTCTCTCTCCCGCTCTCCACTTCTTGAACCAGTAAGTACCTTCCTGCACCACGGCAAGCCTCCTTGCAGCCTGCCTTCTCTGCAGCCACCACCATCCTAGCTCCTCCTCTTCATTGTCTGACTCTGTGCAGCCCTCTCCCTGCCATTCACTCTGTAACGATCTGTCCCACCTTCATCCTGCTCTGACCACCCGCTCAGTGGAGCCAGCACATCTTCCTGTGACTTCCCTGCCGCGTTCAGTAGCACTGCTCACACTTCTTCAGCAATGTTCTTTGACCACTTTGCTGGATCTTAAGTTTCTCATCAGGCCTCCTGTCTTTGCCTCAAGCTGACTGAACCCTTTTTCAGAGATCTTCTGGTACAGAAGTTTTCAAAGCTTCTAGACTCGTCAGGCTTCCCAAGACCATCTCACAGGAAGTCACATTATTTGCATAATGATACTAAGACAACTTTGCTGCCATACAAAAGCTATGGTGACCATAACTTGCTGGTACTGTAAGCATGATTCAGTGCATATGCACCAAACGGTACTGCAAGTATTTATATTCTTCCTGAGCACACTCCCACAGATAAAATCAAAAGGAACCACACACAGGGAAATCAGGCGTCATCTATTTTAAAAATGTCCTTGATGATACAAAAAGTTATTAATGTCATCAACTCTAAATCATCCTTCTTCATTCCTTTTTACCACTAAGTGACAAAGCAGGAAGTGCTTAGGCGCTTAGGCACTTTGTTTTCTCATGGAACAGCATATTTACTTGAAAGAACAACTGACTGACTGCCGTTCTGCGGAAAGGTGTCTGGTACACATTCTCTCGAAAATGAAATGAGGTGAATCTGTTGATTCAACGTAAATCAGGAACAGTGTATTGCCCGTGATAAATAATGAGCCTGCAAGCAAAAATTTAAGATTTGGAAAGCTTGTATCCACTCTTGTGCATCTGACAGCTTCTAACATCTGAACACTTTTTAATAAGATAGGTGGTAATGTTACTATCACTTTTGATATTGCATAATGAAACTGATCATCTTGGGGAAACTGCATGACTTAGTCATTTTCTAAATGACCAATGTACACTATTACAAAATCGTGCAGTGATTAAAAAAAAACCCAAAGTACAAAATTAGATAAATGTACCCTGCTGTAATCAAATGATAAATATTATCTGATATGGCTTCAGACTCAACAGTGCAGTCCACTTTAAGAAACTGCCACTTGTCAAGTTTTGATGAAGCACCTAGGAAGAATATCCAGTTACTTCAAAGGTTACTAATATACTCTGCACTTTTGAAACCACATATCAAGAGATTTGCAAAGAGAGTTGCAAAAATGTAAAACAATGCCAATCTTATTTTTTTCATTTTTGTTTTGAAAAACTGATTTCTCAGAGTTATGCTGACATATAATGAATGGGGTTATTGTTACTTTAAAATAATTTTAATATTTCAAAATGTCTTTTAATTCCTAGTACAGTAACTGATGATAGATAAAAACCACATTATAAGAGTGCTTTAGGATCTTCAGTAATTTTTTAAACGGGCAAAAAGGTCCTAAAACCAAGAGCTTGAGAGGGCTGCTATGGAACATTATCCAAACCAGAGGCTACAAAGAGAACTGATGATCAAGGAAATAAGGGATTTATTGGGTTTCTGGGGTTCCCATATGGATAAAGCTGTCAGACCAAGGCTGGCAAAATTTGGCAATAGGTGTGGTAGGAACTGCATCAGAATGGTAAGCGATCTACCGTAACAGCAGGTGGAGGACCCCTGCAGCCAGCTCTAGCTACCACTGTGTTGCCTCAGGGCACATCTGGTGGGCTCATTATGCTGGATCTGCCTCTAACCAATTTTGTCTGGTATCCTGTTGCCTCAGAAAATGACATATTTGTAATGTCACTAGCAGAATCAAAAATAGAGATGTGTAGCAAGCCCCCAGCTCTGGGTCAGCTGTCACCCACTGCAACTTGAAATTCCCAAAAGACTTGCACAGAGTGGATCTTCCAAGTAAATGTTGGGCTGTTAATTGCTGTTGTCATTATTGACATGAAGCCTCTTATGGTTCAGTGAGAACCCTGATCCCCGAGTTCTTGGCCATACCGCAGGCTGGGTACAAGAGTGCCAGTTGCTTTTTGGCCCAAGCCTAAACCAAGGGATAAAAGAGGTTTATGTCAATGGCCAGTTCCATCTTGATGATAGTTGCCTGGAGCTGTCTTTGGAGGATCAGTGGAGAAACCCATGTGATCAATCCTGATGTCTGCCTTGACCACTTACCCAAAGCCTAAACCTGGGCTCTTCTATCCTTTTCTCCTAATCCAAGCTCTAATGAACTGAGATGAGGGATATATATGTAATATTTATATATTATATATATCCTCCATATACATACATACAAAAAAAACCACCCCTCTCCCAAATGCCAGCCTTAATAACCTATCGAATGCCTTGGAGAGGTGATAGGGAGGTAGAACCCCCAAACTGCAAACAGAAAAACTGGTCACAAAAAAGACCCCAGCATCTTGTCCTAAAACATATTAGATATGACATAAAAATATGAATTTTTAAATCTCTCCAATTCCTTAAAACTCCCCACATTAATCAAACCCTTAGCTATGATTTGACCAGCTCAGAGCACTCTCACTGCAGAGAAACAAAACACTTTAATCCTTGGGATTCCTGTTCAGGAAAATTTAGGATTATGGGAAAGAATTCCTTAATGAGCCCCAGTGGAGCAGGAGCTGAAACCCAGGCTTGGGAGTTGGGGAATCCCCAGGCTTGAGAGAGAAGAAAATGATTGTCCTAAGATAAGGAAAGGTTCTTGTTTTGCTCTTATTAGGGAAAGGAAAAGAACAGAACCTGAAAGTGGGACATTGGGGAGCCCCTCAAAACTTTATAAATGTTAAGAAACAAAAGCTTAGAGCAATTCTCTGTTCCTGGACTGGATGGATCTGGTGGTATAAGAGTGTGCAGATGCGGAGTCTGGGGGTGGGGAGGGTGATAACCGCAGGATCACAGACACAGGGACTGAGACAAATTCATGTGGATACCTGAGAGGTATATTAGACGCTGAGATTTGGCAGTTTTACTCCTGCAGCATAGCCAACCCTAACATAATATAGAGCAATAACAATTTTGATTCAATACACAATTTCAATGCAGCTGAAGAAAATATCTTCCTTTATATCTATGGCACTCTTCTTACGCAGCTGCAGGACAATATCTCAACCCCACGTCACTGTGCTAATTCTTAGTTGCAGCCACATCTAAGCCATGGGTCAGTGTAAGGCTGTCCATCTCTTTGCTTTCATTGACACACCATCTCTTCCTATCAATCTACCAAAGTAATTTTTTTTTTTAGAACGAGGGACAGTGAGAGAGAAAGAAGCATTTTTTTCGTTTAGTTTTTCATGTGACTTTCGTTCCTCTGACACTTCATTATATGGTGCTGAAGTTCGAACTTCGAACTCATGTACTTGTGCATGCCAGGCAAGTGCCATAACCACTGAGTCACTGCTCCAGCCCCAGCAGCATAATTCTTAATACAGTTGAAAGCTTCTCTGTGATACCACCTCACTCCTGTTAGAGTGGCAAAAATGAAAAATACAAACAATGACAGATGCTGGAGGGGCTATGGGAAAAGAGGAACACTATTACACTGCTGATGGGACTCCAAACTGGTTCAGCCACTATGGAAAACTGTTTGGAGAATCCTCAAAAAATTAAGGATGGAACCACCTTATGACCCAGCTATTCCACTCCTGGGAATTTTCCCAAAAGACTTAAAATCAGCGTATTATAGCGATGTGGCTTCATCAATGTTTATAGCAGTGCAATTTACTATAGCTAGATTATGGAACCAACCCAGATGCCCCTCACTTGACGAGTGGATACAAAAGCTTTGGTACATATATACTATGGAATACTACTCGGTCATCAGAGAGGATGATATTATAGCTTTCGAAATCAAATGGATGGAGATGGATAGAATTATGCTTAGTGAAGTCTCCCAATCTCAGAGACTCAAGGGCTGAATGGTTTCTCTCATCTATTGAATCTAGCATATATGGAGAAGCAGTAGGGCTGACGGCTAACCTAACAAAACTGCAAATTGAATGACTTTCAGAGTAATAGGGGGATGGCT